>MU405353.1:17130-97114 GCA_022836615.1 Annulohypoxylon bovei var. microspora
TTTTTCTCCCCCCCGGGGGGGGGGGGGGGGGGGGGGGGGGGGGGGGGGCGGGGGCCCCCCCCCCCCCCCCCCCCCCCCCCGCCCCGCCCGACGCGAGCGAGATAATTTCATGAAAAAAGGGTAGTAAAATGGGAGATCGAGGAATCGAACCCCGGTTAAACCCCGGGATTCTGAAATTCGGGGGTATTGTGTCCGCGGAGCGCGGGGACCTCGCGTAATAAACGTTACATAAGAAAAAAATAAATAATACCATTTAATAAATACAACGTAGTGGTGGTGTAAAATCTATTATACGTGGTTATACAAGTTAAAATACATAATTTGTATGTGTATAATGGTATAATGCACGTATTGCATTTAAATACCGTATTTTGATCCAAAATACGTATTTTGCAGACCCCTAACCCTAGCAACTCTGTACTATGTGTACTATGTAGGAAAAAAGTATCATGGGGTATTGTGGGGTTTGCAATGTAAGGAAAGACCAAACTCAAACATTTGTCTTAGATCTATCTTTAGGTTAGCGACACATGGAAGTGCATACGTAATTAATCCGTCGGAGAGGGAAAAAAGAAAAGGCAAGGAAAAAGAAAAAGTAGAAAAGTTTTAGACGCCCTAAACGCCACAACACTTCCTAAAGACTTGAACACACTCAGACTATTACCTATCTGCTACCTAGATATTGAAATGTGTAACATTCTTCTCGAAGCACCAAGATATAACTCAGCTATTAGCTGAAGAAAGAAGTCTAGAAATACATATACAACACTACTCGTCATAACATATCTTCATCGTACAGGGGAAGGGGAAGTATCCTCCCCTATCCTCTCTCATATACTCGCATAACCCCCCAGGCTGCACAATCTTCTTTAACTCACCTTGAGGGCCGGTAGCTCTCCGCACGTTCTTCAACTTGAATACGGAGCGAAACATCTCAGCCAACCCGGCCTGGCAGGTGTCCGGTCCGAGACAGGCTTGTGGCCCTAACCCGAAGTGGATATATGAGTCCAATGGACGTCGTGGATTTACCTTCTCGGAGTCCGGGAAATGCTTTCTATCTTTGGCCGCGTCCGCCTAATGAATCAAAATTAGTCGATGCTTTTTGTGGTGGGGTGGGGCATCGCGGGCTCCAAGAGTAGGAATCGGGAAAAGATTGACTGGGCTGTCCACTTACAAAGCTAACGAAGACGCGGTCTCCGGCCTTGACATATACTTTACGGCCGTCGCTCTCCTCGATAGTGTCATCCCCCGCCGCTTCGCGGTAAGAACCGAACGTCCCCGCAAGCCTAATGCCTTCCATGCAGTAACCGAGCATCAGGGCGTCAGTCTCGGCCGAAGACGGAAGGTTTGCAGTGCGATGCAATTCAGGGATATGCTTTGATCCTTCTGGCGACAAGAAGTAGTCCACAGCTTGAGCGAACTGCGGAACCGTCAGTTATTAATTTGGCAATGGTGAGAAGTACAGAGCAACCTACCACTTCAGCCATGTTCGGCACGGCTGCCCCTGCGGTAGGCAAAACCTGGCCCCACGCGATGTCGTAGTTGTTCAGGCCAGCCTTAGAAAACCCCTTGATCAGGTTGGCACCGTATGATGCCACTGGGTCATTCTTTGCTCGCGAGGAAAATAGTCCACCAAAACTGAAGCCATTTTCTAGCTTTACGTTCGCTTCAATCACTTTTCCCAGCTGCGAAGTGATCGCTTTCGCCGCCTGTCGCAGTGGGAATGCCTTCATGGGATCGATGTCGAAGAAGATGCTGATGAATATCACGGCAAAAACCATGTACAGCTCATGCTCCGTGTAGATCCCCTTCGGGTTTTCCTTCGTTTTGAGCGGCAGGTTGAACATACGCGAGGCAAAGTAGACCGGCGCAATATTTCCGACATCTCGGATAATGTCGATGAAATTCTGTCCGGCAAGCTTGTAAGTTTTCTCCTTGATGAGTCGGTCAGTGATCTGAGAGTAGAAGGCCTTGACGTGAGAACGCCAATCCCCCTTGAATAGCTGTTCCTGCATGAACTCTTTCTGACTGGCGTGGAAAGCAGAGTTCTCTGAGATTGTAAAGCGGCTTCCACCAGCGCCCATCAGGAATGACAGGCCTTCGTTCCATATGACCTTGTACTTATCTTGGTTTTCGGATATATGCTGTGCCCCACTATATGTCGTGATGTTGACATGGGTTGGTTTGGACGATGGGCGGTCATAATTGAAGTTCTGAACTCGCCCAAGGTCTGTCAATATTTTCTTTGTTTCACTTGGAACTGTACTCGTGGATTAGTCGTTACATCTTAAGCGTATTATTGACCAGAATGGTATACGTACCGACCATGGGATAGTGGGCATATACTGAATCCCCCTTGAAGTGATTGGGGAAAGCTCGGGTGAAGAGCTTGTAGAATACACAACCTTGGTTGATATTCAGGTCGTATGCAACTTCGTTGTATCCCCAGGCCGTGAGACCACGAGGGTGGTAATCGGTGGTATAGAAGCGGTCTCCTCGTGTCAAACAGACGGCGTCAGATAAGATTACGCGGGAGATGGTATAAGTCGGCTGGATGAGGCGGGTTAGCAATCCTGTCTCTTCGACGGAGCTGCACAGAGCTATCGCGACATGCGGGAAACTTACAGCAATTCCAACACCGGGAACCATTGGCTCCTTCGCCTCCTCGGCAACCAGCCCCGGATATAGTTCAACATAATCGGGATGCTCGTACAGGTGTCGGAGAGAATCAGCAATTTCGGGGTCGGAATTGATATCTTCAAACTTTTCGTACGGCTTCAGCCCAAAGTGTTTGCGGAATTCGTTCAGGCCCGCGACGTTCCATTTCCGCCCCTGAAGAATGCCCAATATCTCGACGGGCTTCATCGATTGTGGCACGTTACGGCCGCCGAAAGCTCCAGCGACATCTTCTATAGCGTCGCAGATACAGCCTACCAGGTCGTCGTCGTTGAATTTTCCGTCGGCGTTACGCTCGAACCCCCCGAACACCCTCTCGCCAGGGTCCGCTGGGATTTTACGATCGAATTGGGCGAAACCCATAATCATATCATGCGTGCTCAGATTCAACGGATCCTTGCCGCCGAACAGGTCGCGGTAGAACTCTTGCACCCACTTATCGTCCTTGTCTGAGATACACGAATGCCATCTACCGATATTAAGTAAGCGTAACTGAGGGATGGGCAAGCTAAATAGTACTTACCTGTAGCAGAGGTTGAACTCGGCAGAAACCATACTACCGGTGCCACGCTCAGATCCTTTGTTGGTGCCGACGTCGCGGCCCATCTCCGCGCGAGGATCGAGGGTCCACGTGGTGTTGCTCCGATTGAGGTTGACGATGTTTCTCACGTAGTCCACCAGGGTAATGTTGATGTATAATCCGGAAGTGACAAGACGGGCCGTCTGGAAGAGATCATTGTCGTATTTCTTCCATAGGGCAGCAGTCTTCTCTTCGCTAAGCCCCGGGGGCGGCGGCGTAAAGCGACCACCCTCATTAATGGCAGCGAGGTTCGCCGCAACGTGGTTGTGGAAGCGATTGAACATGATCAGGATGACGCTAACCCCGGGCGGCGAGCCGAGGAGTCGCTTATCGGCGTAAGAGTCAGGCTTCATCATCCCGTCCTTGAAAGTGCGCACGGAGTCTTGCATGTCCTGGTTGCTACCGTAGAGAGGAGAGAGGTCTAAGAACGAGGAAGTCTTTGTCTTGCTGATGTCGGTCTGGTCCGTCCAGAAGAGATCGTGTATAATGATGGTCGCCCAATACCAGAGAACCGAGGAGACGTTATTCGGATGCTTGCGATATTCGGTCCTCTTCATGACCGATTCATAGATAAGTGATGGGTCGGGCAATGCCCCCAGCGGTACAATACCCGGGCGGCAGGTTCGAGCATATTGCGAGCCAGCTGCTCCAACCTGAGGATACATCGGGTTGTTCCACGATCCATCCGCCATCCTATATTCATGTTTATCGCCCATATATAGCAATGGGGGGTGCTCTAACGTGTCCCAGAGTTCGTTTAAGAAGGTGTTGGTCAACTCCTCCCTGAGTCGCGAATTAGTAGGAAGTCCGGCGACGAGTTGGATAACTCGTTCCATGATCATTGTCTTGTCATCTGTGAGTTGTTCCCCCTTGATCTTACTCCGAGCGAGCTCCAGGACCGTTTTCACATCTGCGTTTAGTTAGCATATCATCATAACCATGGTAGCTACCTAGGGAATGAGCATATACCTTTCATACGAAGGTATTTTAAGTCCTTCTTCAATCCCGTTTTCTGAACCGCCTTGTTGCTGTATGTGCCATCTCCATACTCGGTAGGAAGAGATCGTTGTGAAGCATGAAGCAACTGCCCAAACTGGGAAAACACAGCAGAGACACCTTCACGATCGGCCTTTGGGGCAGGCTCCTGCCTCTCTCTGTGAGATGGTTTAGAAGACGATATTGAAGACTTGCCCATCGTGGTGAAGCTATTAGAGTCGACTGGATGAGGCCTATTTCCGTTCGTCTCGTGGGTCCCGTTGTCCATCTCTGCGCTCGTCATCTTACTTTAGCTCAGGAAATTCAACAGTCGGAAATGGTACTCGGCACCAGTCCTATGATTTCATAAGTGTGGTATCTCTGGTATCACAATTTAAATGTGCCCAAGCATATGCTTAGGTAGTATTACAATATCGGCTACTTGCCTCACTTGATGGAACAGATCAGGGTAACGCCCCGGAGTGTTCATGCAGCAGGTTAGGGTAGGTACTTATGGAGTTCTCCGTTCATCTTCGAGGGTGATCGGGTGCCCGCATGGCTATTACACAGGCCGCTGGTTTCAGAGCCAATACCTACACATCTCACATCTCACATCTCACACGACATATTTCATCCCGTTAAGATAGTAGCGGTGCTTGACACGCATAAGGGGTGGGGTAAGTAAAGAAAGGAACAGATAGTTGCCATCATTGGCAATTCACCGCCTCACGATATTGTCTAGCGGAGATGATCAATGTGAATACGGAAGACTCTAGTAGGCAGGTAAGCAGCATACCTAGGTACTGCAGTGGTGATAGCGCTGAAGCCCCTAAAACCACCCAAGATAATTGGCCAATTTGCTCCGATATATCAATAGTACGAGCTATCGGTCCGCCAGCCACTTCGAATCGACGTTCCAATTAGAATACTTTCTTACCCCAAAAAGAAATTCGTGGTGCATATCAACCTAAGGGAACGTATTGGCATATGCCGATTAGTAACTCAAGCGGCTAGCTACCTACATTTCACTTCCACCTGAGTAACCCCTACTACCCCTATAGAGAGCTGAATATCCGGAGAAGGAAATGATCAACATCGTTTTGTCTATTGAGCCAGTAGAAATAGCTCGTTCTGAGCATTCCACCAATCATATATGCCGGGTAGGTCCCAAAAGGGGCGATCCGCATCTATGAACTAGTCGGCCAAGGCCTACTTTATTGCAGCCTCATGCATATATATATCATAACATCAACCATTCGATGATGCGTTCCCTAGTTTATTACTTACGTACGTATCACCTCGACAGATAATCGCGGTTGACGATACATAGGCAGTAGGTAGGGAGTGCAGGTAGTGACTTGCTTTTTTAACTATCTGCAGCTAGTGGATTTCTGCGCATCATGATCGTCGTCGTGGCTTCAAGGGAGAAAATTACCCAACCCTCGCAGGCTCGATGAGAAGAAATGCTCCCTCTTGCTTCTGCAGGCCTGGCTTGCATAGATCGACGTAATCTCATTCCGAGACACAATGATTCGCGAGCCAACTCCTGCTGTCCTAGCCTTCCAATAGTCGAACTCCCGAGTCACGTCACCAATATGGTGCAGATGCATTGCAGCTAGCCATCTACGAAGATGTCTGTACACTGGACAGTCGTACCAGGTTATTGTCGTTTAGGTATACATAACTGAAGGGTTCTTGGTGCTCCGCATACGTGTTTCGATGATCTCTGCAGTGTTACCCTTACGCACATCGTTCAGATGGGTAGGTAGGTAAGTTTCACCTATCACCCGAAATGCGTTCTCCACCAGACCATGAAGAGACAAAAGGGAATACGGCAACTTCTCGTCAAAGTTTTGACTCTGCTGAACATCCCCGTGCGTGGGCCAGAATGAATCCAACGAAAGATGTTCTCCGAGCTCCACGAAAGCTCGTGCTGTGTTTTGACGGGACTGGCAATAAATTCAGAGGAGATGATAGCGACAGCAACATATTGAAGATTTTCAGGTGTCTGGACCGGGAGTCTGGTAATCAATGTACACATCCATGCACAGCCCTTCTGCTACTTAGCTAACTATTTAGCTAGTTCACTACTATCAACCGGGAATAGGGACGTACGTCGTCTCTAATTCGCTATCCCACACAAGCCTCAGTGCTAGGATCCGATCATGGTACCTCAAGGCTAAAGACTCTGCCGTAGGGTCGAGTTTTGACCACCATGTTGTCGGTGGCTATCGATTCCTCATGCGTTTCTATCAGCCTGGCGACGAGATATATTTCTTTGGTTTCTCTCGAGGCGCCTATGTAGCACGTTTCCTAGCCGAAATGCTTGACTACATCGGGTTGCTCTCTCATGGAAACGAAGAAATGGTCACATTCGCCTGGAAGGCATTCTCGCAGTGGCAGAGTCGTCAGTCGGGTCATACTGAAGAGCATCAGGCCAAGCGACGTGAAATGTATCGTTTCATGAAAGGGTTTCGAGAGACGTTCAGCCGCCCTGTGAATAGAATTCGATTTCTGGGACTGTTCGACACCGTCAATTCCGTGCCCCGGTTTGAGGCAGCATGGATGCAAAGATCGAAGATGCCATATACTGCGAGAAGTAGCGCTAAGGTATGTTGACCCATACATACTCTAGTATGAGTGGCTAGTTAGCATGTTTATAACTCTTGGCAGGTCATTCGGCATTGCGTATCCATAGATGAACGGCGCGCCAAATTCAGACAGGATCTCATCTACCAAGGAGTCAATAAGGGACAGGGACACCGAAACTTACACGAAATAGTCCACGAGAAGTACCGTGCAAAGCGGAACGTCGTTGCAGGGTCGAACGTAAGCAGTAAGCCAGAAAGGGGGCGTCGTGAAACTTTAGCACCACCTACAGAACATGCATTCCGGCCTCACTCTCGGTCTAGATCTCGGACATCAAAGAGCTCTGTCGATGGAGCGAGCCAAGGAGGGGATGGCCGATCTCAGGTCGTAGATTATGGTGAAGAATCAGACGATGACGAGCAAGATATCGATGAGATCTGGTGAGTTACACATCCTAAATAGGTACCTGCGAGTAATTGAATACTAAATCTCAGCCAGGTTTTCTGGCGGCCACGGAGACGTCGGCGGTGGATGGGAGATCACTTTAGATACCAAGTCTACCAGTCATGTTCCCTTAACATACATGATCCGGGAAGCCCAAAGGGCAGGTCTTAATTTTGACCCCGAAAAACTGATCGAAATGGGAGTTACTGAGGTATTCGATGATCCTGATTTCAATAACAACCGTGTTAATGGCCCTCTTCCCGACATTCGCATCGACAAGTCGAGCCCAGGACTGGAAAATTCTCAGACTAGTGTACCTATAGCTTGGGATCACTTTCATTCCACGGGCGAGGAAGAAAAGAATGAGTTTCGCCCTTTCCACGATATGCTCCACAAGGCACATGTGGCTAGAATCCACGACTCTTTGGAATTCGCGTCGGGCTTAAGCAAAGGCCAAGTATTAAGCTGGAAGATAAGTACGTCGTGGTTCTTAACTCGTTAATCCTCTTAGCGTAGATGAACTACCTCTCAGCTCAGGGCTAGTTAGGTAGTCATCATAGAGTTTCAGAAGACAAATACTAACCTTCGTTATCGCAGTGGAGTATATGCCTTTCAGGCGAATGGATCTGCAGCCTGACGGGTCGTGGAGACCTATCCGCTGGCCGCTGCCTTGCGGCGAGGTGCGAGATATTCCTCACGCTGCCAGAATCCACGGCTCGGTAATTCGACGGATGAAGGGGGATGAAACATATCGCCCCGGGAACTTGATTATCGGTGGGGGAGGACGCGGAATGCGTATAGCCCCAGAAGAGTACGGCATTGGGGAATGGGAATGCGTCCAAGACCAAAATGATCCCGTAGGAGAGGTTTGGGTTAAGAAAATGCCCGGCCAGAATGGAGCTTGAAGTATAAGCTACACTTGATCAATAGCTAGTCGCAATTCGAACAAATCACGTCAACTCGCTTAGACTTATAAGGAAAAGGGGTAATTTGACACGGCAGATTGATTATTAACTAACGTAATGATCTCACTTGGCATAAAGTCCTACATCGTGACCCCTAATGACGAGGCCATATTCACTATAGTATGGTGCGTATATTAAATTTCTAGGTAGTATCGAGATTATAATAGGGGTACTGCGTGACTTGCCTACAATCAACATAGTGTATCCCAGAAAGTCGATAAAGTATGTCAAATGTCTTAATCAACAGGACACACCGACGATAACCAAGACGGCGTTGCTCATTTTCTTCCAATACGATAGATAATATGTTACAGGCCCACACACGATGCTGTTACGATATTGATATACTTGACTGACTTGATTTGACTCGGCTTATCGGTGACGACAGAACACTCCGACTCTACCAACTAACCAACCCCTTTTTCTATTCCGGTAGTGATCTTCTCCATTACAAATGCGACGCATCTACCCTCCTCAGCGATCGTTCCAACGCGTTCGATGCTTTTAAAAGGTTTATGTATTCTCCCACAAGGTCCAGCACGGCATCATCGTAGCTGCACTTTTTCTGCTTTCCGTGTCGCTGTCAAGTTTGTCACGTCCCCACTCACTCACTCTACTTCCGCCCTTTGCTTCGCGATCTTTCCATAGAGGCTTTGCTCTGCATGTAGGCCTTGTTCCATCACAGCCTGCCTACTGCCAGGTGTGTAGCGGTTAGGTTCCTTCCAAGTTTCGAGTTCTGTGTCATTTGCTCGTGGTTTCGTCCTCCCTGAGATATTACGTGTTGAAAAGTACTGTTGGCGTGACGCGAACAGACTAGTCCGCCCCTTTTCTCTCGAAAAAATGCCACTCCTCTCACTCTCCTCGACCCTAGTAATCATAATACAAGAGGGCGAAAATGGGGTATCTGAAGAATGATTTTGATCCGATCGATCCGGAGTTTGTACTCGCACCCAATTCATTAAGAAAAAACACTCATCCGTACTAACCATATTGTACGCGATGGGGAGGTATAGCCGTACCGTATCATGTACGCCATGAGTCATACCAGACAAGAAGATAAGATGATGGGGGAATAAAAAAGGTTGTCGATAAATATTTGAAGCAACGATGTTCCATGTAGATTTTGGCAGTTCTCGAGCGATTCAGTACGACTCACGCTTTTGAACAATAGAAGCTCGGTCCGGTCGAACACTCGGGAATTGTTAAATCGGTACAATGGTGAAGAGTTTGGAAGGGTAAATGGCAATGGAAGATGAGAAGCGTAGTAAATCAGGCAATAAATAAATGCTCGGTATGCTTAGATTTTAATAATTCAAAATGCGATGCAAGGAAAAATAAGGTTATCCAAGATTTCGTAGTCCTTTGGGACCATTCGGGTGGACAATATGGCGCTAACAGGCAGATGAGCAGCCTATTAGTAACAGTCAGTCTAGCATTCGAAACAGCCAGCCTATTCAGGAGCGCTATTGAAATAACGGCCGTGAGGGTGGCTGTCTGTCGTCAGACTAGGCCGAGCCGAATGCTCCATATGTCGGGAGGCCCTGTTCTTATGCCACCGGGGGAATAGCCGGAGCAGCGGGGATCTCGACCTCAACCGGGACATCACCGTTGGTAACTTTCTGGGGGCAGTCACGAGAGATGTGGCCGGCTTCACCACACTGGTAACAGGTCTTGCCAGCAGTGTTTAGAGGACCGCCATTAGGCGCTGTGCAATCTCGAGAGATGTGACCAAGCTTTCCGCAAGCATAGCACTTCATCGCTTGAGCCTGGCAGTCGCGCGCAAAGTGGTTGGGACCACCACACTTGTAACAGGTAGCAGGTCGGGGACCACCAGCGAACCCGCCTCGGCCGAAAGTGCTATATCCACCACGGCCGACCGGTGGTCCGCCGCGTCCCATTCCCACGCCGGCCGGGTTGGGGCAAGCTCGGGCTAGATGACCGGGCTGGCCGCAGTTGTAGCAGCGACCATTACCACCCGCACCGCTCAAGCGGAGAGTAGGGCAGTCAGCCTGGACGTGTCCGAGCCCTTGGCAGTGGTAGCACTGCTTTGCCTCGGTGGTACGAGGAAGAGGACATTGGTTAGATTCGTGTCCTGGGTGTGGACCGTTAGCTAAAAAAGGGGCGCTAGCGCGGGATATTCGCATGACGGAGCCGTACCTGGCTGTTTGCAGTTGTAGCAAAGGCGCTCGGCGGAGGAGCAAACCTCGGCATAGTGGCCAACATTGCCACACTTATAGCATGCTCGACGAGATAGGGACGACATTGCGACAAGTCTGTGAGTCTGTGTAGATCCATCATCAGCGCGACACTTCACATAAGCTTGGTCTCCAACTATCCATTCTTGAATGACCCGTTTGCAGCGATGCGGTGGTGATATGTTAGTTCTCTTGTCCGATTGAAGCCAATCCTCAACCGAAACGGCAGGCATGTCGTCGGGGATATTAGTCCAGAATAGTCCAGAATAGATTTCGTAGGGGAAACCAGACCAGCAAAGAGAGTAATCCGTAAATATCGCCACCATACATTCGTACAGTGCGCCAAGAAGCAGATGTCGAGGCAGGCAATCAATTGGATGCTACCTAAAACGGTAATAAGGTACCGCCACGTGCAGTCGTTTGTCGGGTAAAATACCCCACGATGGGTGATGGGTGAGCGGCGTGATTGAGTGGTTTTCCAGAACCTGCAGGTCGACTAGGTTGGCTGCAGAGACGGTTGGTTTCGTGCGACGCGACCCGACACACAGATGCGAGATAGATGATAGATGTATGTTTCCCATCATTTGAAGACAGCCTCTCGCACTGATCCGGCCGAGTCCTGTGTCTAGTGGTTTCGGAGACCTTTCTTAAGTTTGCGCGCGCGCCTTGTGCCGGACCGCCCGGATCGCAATGTTGCGCATTTATAAAGGACGCATCATAATTATCGAAATGCCGCATTGCCGCGTTCTGTTATGTTGGAGTGACCATAAATGTTGTTGCAAAAGTCGAGGCATTGAGTGGTGAGGATGTATTGGAGGGCGGCTGCTTATGCGCAAACCAATCGAGTCGCGCGCCGAGAAAATAAGGCAAGTAATCATAAGATGTTGTTGTCGCCAAATATTGTAGACTTCATAATTGGAACCTAGTTGGAACGTGGTATGATAGGTAGAAAGACAAGACCGTCTTTAGATTGTTGCCATGTCGGCGCATTGAGTAACAGTTGTAAATGGTTGGTCGCAAGTTACGTGCGTATAGGTGGATATTTAGTTGTTTTATCGTAACACGCCAGAATCCATCAATGTTAGGTTTTGCGCGCGCAATAGGATCGCATAGGTCATAGTCGCCATGTTCGTTGTCGCTATCGCTGTCGCTGTCTCCGTCGTTGTCGCCATCTCTTTGTCGTTGTTATAGTTATAGTTATATGCTGCTTGGGAATTGCGGTCGTACAACGGGAGGCAAGATAAAAGAGACATGTCGAATTTCTGCACCTGTCGCTGTACCACACACCACCACCTTTTGCGCCACGGACCAATTTTCGAGAGATGCAGCAGAACGATAGAACGTAACATAAGCAAGCTAAGGGGAGAAAAAAAGGTTCATACTCACTCTTTAAAAAAAACTTTACAACGTTTCCCTGCTTATTCCTTTCGCAACTCTACTTCTTTTTCTGCTGCTATCCGTCAACCAACAGCAACCTTCTTCACTTCTTCCGAGCGACGTCTCCTAACACTGCGCGACCTCCAAGGGGGGAGTTGATAATAATACGCGATGCGATATGATGCGATGAAGATGTAATATCAGAATCACAAGAGAGAAAAAGAAGGGTTGAGAGAAAATAGAAAGAGAGGGACGAGGGAAAGGGAAAGGACCGGAGTGAGGGGACAGATCCAGAAGCGAGTGGATCCCGAAGCGGGTGAAGGGGCTACCTACTCCTCTAAGAGAGAGAATAAAAAAAGAAGTGAAAGTACCAAGTACATTAACTTCAACTTAACCTTATTATAAATAATATGCTATCTATACTCTCAATTAAGGTAACGGATACCTTGACAGAACCTTCCCTGCATATCTCAGTAGGGTTAACTTACCTATTAGCGGATGGATCTTCAAATTCTGGTAGAAGTTCAGGTGGCTACCTCGTTTTTTGCTAGCCAATTTTCATTCGAAACTTCCTTGTTTTGTTTTATTATCATTTTCTTTCCTTCCGCGTTGGAATGTTACTTTTTCTTCTCTTTCCTTTTCTCGTTCTCGAAGGGTATAGCGAATCCCACATTCTGTACAACATTACACAATTTGTGTTACCAGACTATACTACTTTTTATTTTTATTCAATCTTTTTTTATACTTCACAAGCGGCCCCCCTTTTACATCGCGATATATATGAGAGGCCTCGTGAACAGAAGAAGGCTGAGAACTACATCGTATGGATCGATGAAAAGTCGCACTAACTACCTATGTAGGTAGACAAACCTCTTTTCCACATTGGCATCGACTCGCCGACTCGTCAACCAATAACAATTACACCTGGTCCTCCCCCTTTATTCTAGTGTCTTACGGTTTGCTGCCCTGCATGACTTACATACAGCAGAAATTTCATAGTCTCTACTTAGGCAGGGAGGACATGGATAAAAAGGTGATCCAAAGTCTCACTAGCATATTCCTACACATTTTAGCGAGTTATCCGACGAAGCCAGCTATCCCATTTCTTTTCACGTGTCTGATTCTTGGGTATGCTAAAGGCGGATAGTGGATATATGACATCTCTTCTTACCTAGGTAAGCACGTAGTATATCCCTCTAGTTGTCTTTAGTTTCTGCTATAGTATTATAAACTACGCTTATACCGACTATCTTAATCGTGATAGCTACCTACCCAGTAGGTAAGTATGTAGATACATGCAAGTTAGCAGGCTCTAGTAACCAAGAACGAACCATCTCGGCAAGACTAGTATGCAAGTTCCTGGAGCTGAACCGCCCATCGTAACATGATTACCTGCTTGCTTATACATACGTACGGATACCCGACCCCACATTATAGGACTTGAGGCCCGAACGACGCGCCGAATGCTGGGTAAAGCGGGATGGGATAAGAGGGAATAAAGAGGACAGGGTGGTAAATCAGAACTCTGGGACAGTCTAGCTTGATTGAACTCGTTGTGTGATAGATTGAAACTTACCTAGGTCAGGTTAGCCAGGTTAGCTATCAAGTGCTTGACCCCGGCGATGAGAATGTATTGGCGTCCCTATACTGTCTAGGACCCTAAGTAAGCATCTAAGAATTTAGAACCTGCATATTATCGCCGAAATACAGTAGCATACCACATGGCTTCAATAATATGCTGCAGCGATCCAATGCCTTTCGACGTTGGAGCAAGGAGAGATGTAACCGCCGCCCTCCACCATCACCCTCTCCCCCCTTAGACTTACGCGCCAGCCAATCAAAGCTCCGTCGCAATGCCGGGGGCATCAGAACGGTGCTTCCGCTTTGTTGGTCTTGCTTCCAACATCATCAACTCTCCGGGTTGTGACTGTGATCACGGTCTTGATTAGTCGTGTTTCGCGAGAGCATGTACCTATATATTTCTCGGGTTCTTTTGTTGCCAAGGGTCCTGCTACCTACATAGGTACATAGTAGCAATGGGTTGAGGACCAACCCTATCGCCATTAGTCGTTCCCGATCGGCAACGTCTCTGCATTCGTCGCAATGCTCCCCGACAACTTAGTAGAACTACCTATAACAAGGCGAGGTTTCCCGAGCCTCGCGGAGAGAGCTCTTGTTAAGATTAAGTCCTCGCTGTAGAAACATCATACCTATTAATTTATCACTGAATTAATAACATGCTTACCTAATACATGTATGATCCGTCCTTCCAGGTCAGATACCTTAGGTACCATTCTATAGGACCATAATATATGTAACTTACATATCAGCTATCTTGACTAACCATTTAAAGTCGCGGCACATAATGACCCGAGATGCGCAAGGGAAGGTCATCATGATCGCCGCCTCACAACACGACACCTGACCTGCTTTGCCCGTCGATCACCCCGTTGCCCTCCCCTTGCGCATTATATAAAGTAGATCCTGCCTATTTTTATTCTACTACGGTAACAACCTGGAGTCGTAAACAGAAAACATAACTACATGAAAAACGAAACATCAAGATCACTTGATAAGATGACCCGAACAAGGACCTATGTATTAGGCCAAAAAGCATCGCCGATGAAATGCGGAATTCGTTTATAGGGCCGAGAATCCAGGATCGTGCAACACAGCTTCACAATCACGTATCCCATGAGCTCTAATTCTGTTCAAACTCGCACCACATGAAGAGACAAGACCACTCAACTAGATCAGCAGGCTTCAACCTAGCGATTCCCTAACTGCCTACAATTACACAACAGCTCTTGAAAGCAATCCGTATTAACGATCCTCGCTCCCATAGCGCCAGTGCTAGAATCCAAGAAACCTACGTGCGTGTGTGATCCCACGCCACCTATGCGATGCGACGTGCTAGAAGAATAAGATACATAGGGCATAGTGTCTCTGCTTTCTTTTTCCTTTTTTTCCCGCCCCTTTCCTCGATCCCGTACATACCCAATTACCTAGTATTCCTCCGTCTCAACCCGCCGACTATCTACCGAAAGTGATTCTAGGAGAGGGTAGACCTGTATGCTCTATCACCGAGCATTCAAGGCCCACTATCTCACCGAAGGCGGCTGGGTTCGGATGGATGAGGCGGAAGCGGGACATCTGTTGGTGGAACCATGGATCTCGGACGAGCCTCGACTACGTAGCTGACGCCGTCCTCCGACGCATATGACGGCGGCCGTGCCGTTCCGGGACGAGGTTCCTCTTCGCTTCCCTCCCTGGGCGGCTGGTCGTTACGCTGCCAATAGAGACGATTCGGATCGACGCGCTATGAAATTGGTAAGTAAAACCGGTACTAACTAGATGGCGATATGAATAATACGTACTACACTCTCGCGCCATAACCCGTAAGCCGGGGGCTGTATTTTACTTGCCGCATCTTCCATTCCTGCCACTTCCTCGTCGCGCGCAAGAATGACATGAATCGGCCTTCGCGGAACTGCGTAGCCACCCGGATCCAACAACCGCGGCATAGGCGGACGCTCCTCGTCGTCATCGCTAGGCGGCCTGACGATTAACATGCAGATCCGGATGAGTCCGTGGCAGAAGAAGATGGTCGCGAATAGAATAACGAGTATCAGAAGCACCGTAAACTCGCTAGTGTTGACGTTCTTCGTAATTGAAAGAGCGAGGTCTAGTCATCTCATCAGTATCTGCCCGTGCAATAGGCAGTTTCGAACTACTCACAGATAGCAAGCATAACGATTAAGAAAATGCCCGACACGAAACATCGCAGGATATAAGAGCGCATGCGCCGCGACTTGATCCAGGGAAAGCAAAACAAGAACTTCTTGGGACGCTCATCTGGCTCACGCCTCCGACTTTGATCATGATGCTGCCGCCTTCCTCTACCCACCACGTCGGCCAAGTGTGTTTCACCCGGGTCAGCGCCCCGGAATCGTGAACGCCCCTCGTGAGCGGGTGGCGGTTCGGATACGGCAGGAGGTCGTTCGGTTTGTATTCGAGGTATTGAGGGTTGAGTAGTGGGTTGAGATGGCGGCCGCGAGGCTTGGGCGGGTGTAGCCGGACCCGATTCTCCGCGAGTCCAGGTTCGTGGGAGATTCGGTAGATGTAGACGGGTGGAAGGCATGTTCGGAAGGCCTAAGTTGAAGCGCGGCGTCTTCGGACTATCGTCCTCGGGAATGTCGTCTTCGGCCCTCCGATTCCGTTCATCCTGCCTATCCGTACGCAATCGACTCGTAAACAAGGTAGGCAAAGGTGGCCGGCTTATCGAGAAACGTCTCGTACGGGAACCCCTCGGCTCACCCATCTCTGGTAACCTCTGATGTTCGGAGTTTTGCGCCCGCCCTTCTGAGGACTGAGCTCTCCGTAGGACGTTCGTCCGGACGTAATCCATGGCTATGGTAGGCGGATACGCGGCTTCTTAAGCGTTGAACCTGATGTTATCGATGTCCAACACTATACATGCTTTTTTCACCAGTCTCGCTTGTTATTCGATGTTCAATGAGTACCACAAACAGGTGTGGTCTACAACAAACGCGGATGGCCAAACTAGGCCGACCTAGCGTGTATATACGGACGAATCGTGCCAATAGTAAAGACGTGTAGATCGATTGGCGAGGCACGAGTCTTTTTAGAAGTTATGTGCAGTTGGTTTCGAGCGCGAAGACTCTAGACGAATCGATTATTTCCTGGTAACCAAGGGACACTCGGGTACCTGCAGGTTCGATATATAGTGTATGTCTTGGATCATAAACAATAGAAGGACCAGCCAGATTCAATGAAGAGAAAAGAAGGGATTATTGACTCGGAGAATAAACGTAGTCAAATTAAACGCCTATCTTCACGAAGGGGAAATTGGAATCGGAGCTCTCAAAGCCCGTTGCTTTTGATAATAAGTATAAACGAGGGACGATAATATCAGATAAAAACAAGAGAGTTAAGACAATTCCATTAACTGCGAAGGCCGTCAATTGGCTCGCAAATGGAGGGTTAGATCCGAAACGAACAGAGAGACAGCCACAAACGAGAGGAAGAGGGAGAGGGAGAGGGAGAGAATTGCAAAGCACACACACGCACACACGAACAGACAGAAGAAGGAAGAAAGTGTACGTCACGGCGCTTGACGAACGATTAGAAAGATGACAGGCTAGACGGGCTGCGGGCTGCGGACTAACGAACGCATCCAAAGCTTTGGCGGTCTCATCTGTAAATCCGGAGGATGTAACCCTCTTACTCGACCATCGCTATCGCTAGTGAAGCATGAATAAAGATGTCAGGCATACAAAACAGCTAGTGGCCTACGATCGTAGCTGAGAAAAGGAGTTGACCAATAAAACCTCTCCTTTTTAAGGACTAGAGAACCTGCCGCTCAGAGGTCCGTTCTTTTGGCCGTACCGCAGGCGCCGAGGCTGCCTGAGATGAAACTTGGATGCAGGGGTCTCACCAACATCCAGTGTTTCGGAATTCGGTACGTACCATAATATACCAGGATATTTGAGGTCGTAACCAAAAAAGGGGGCAAGGGGGATTCCTCCTCATATGTAAGCACCATTGAGTCTAAAATAAAAATACGATAACAAAACCTGCAAGACTTGTGGTTCGCGGACACATTTAATACGAGATACTAATTCGATACATATATCAATGAAACTATACCTTTAATATATTTAATATTTCATAATATTTTAACTGTAGAAAAGTAGAACCTAGGTGGTATTATGAAGGTATTTAAGTACCTAGTTATTGTTATGATCTTGTCCATTTTCAATGCCATGACTCTATGCTAGACGAATAGGTCCTATATTCGGCTACCTACATCCACCTAGCCATCAGCCTCGGCTCTGGCTGGCTAGGAAGATGTCGTCACACTCCCCGAAGATGAGCGCGAGGCTCTTTTGAATCTCCGCAAACATTATCTCGGACGGGGTCCCCCGCAAGTCCTTTGTCGATTTCCACCATCGGTCATCGAACGAGCCACAAGCCTAGATCAAACATGTTGATGACGACCTGAAATCAGGGGTCTAGTCATCGGGGTATCTGTGACGCAAGGCTATGATCAAACGTGGCTACTTAGTACCGACCATGATGATCTAATCATCTGATCATATTCGCACTCTTCTCCTCGCATTTAAAAGCTATCAGCGCAGCTCACCAAGTAGCATTCTTCGATCAGAAGAAGCAGACAAGACTAATCAAATATTAGCAGAGCACATAAAGGAGCTTAGATCAGAAGCAACTTACTAACAGGCTCCTCGCTAGGAGTGAATTCGGCACAATTGACTGTTCCCTTGTGACCCGGTAGCTTGTAAAGAAGCTTGCCGGTATCGTTAGACCATATGATCACGGTTCCGTCGCCGGCGCCTACAGCAATCTTCTTGCCAGCCCTATCCCAACTGGCTCGTACCAGGTTCTTTTCAATACCCATCTGCGCTCCGTCGAACGTGCGGATGTGTCGCTCGGTGGGCGCGAATGGTCTAATGTCCCAGGTCTTCACCGTCGAGTCGTGAGAATACGACAACAACGATTGCGAGTCGGGCGAGACGCGCAAGCTAGTGATCGTATCATTATGACCTAGCATAGAATAAACGACCGCCTTCTTTCGCATATCCCAGACCTTGATGTCGTTGTCGATCCCACCCGAGTATATCTCGTTTCCTGCCTCTGCGACCGCCACGGCAGTAATTGGGAACTCGGTTTCAATAAAATCGGCGGCGTTCTTCGATCGAGGATCCCAGATGCCTATGGTGCCATCATCGCTTCCACTGATCAGGAATTCTTCGCCTCGTTTGCTTATATCGACAGTGTTAATAATTTCCTCGTGACCGATATATCGTCGTATCCTAGTTCCAGAAGTTAAATCCCAGCTCGCAAGATGCATGTCGGCCGAGGCGGAGTATAATATTTCGGAGTCGCGAGACCATTGTAGATCTAAAATCGCGCCTCGATGGCCTGTTAGCGCGCCATAGTTTTCGCATGCGCCTTCAGACTTCCACAGTACTGTTCTCGGTTAGTTGAGTCTAGGAGCAAAGGATAGGACGAAACCTACATATGCTTCGATCCATGGAACCTGAAGCAATCAATGCCCCCGTAGGATTAAACTTGGCGGAAAAAATCTCTCCAGAGTGACCCGTAAGTTCCATCAACGGCGCTTCTAGGTTACTCGTTCGGACAGTCTAGAAAATATTGTCAGTCCTAACCTTGGAAGTCTACAGTATACAACATCAATATCCAATTCAAACAGAACAGAAGTGCAACATACCGATTGCACCAACGCGCTGGATCCAGAACCTCCATCTCGACGAGACAGCGCGGTGCTGGTCCCGGGCTTCTGTCTCTTTACAACTAACTGGCCCGCGCCTGGGTCATCGGGCGCAGGTCTTTTTTCGGCAGACATGGTTGATTTTCTTGCTTTGCTTATTGCGGAGGATAATTGGAGCTATGTTCTATGATAAAAGCTGCGAATATGGAGTTTCTGTAGGAGTTTGTTGTATGTACTATATCAAAATTGATGTATATGGACTTCAATAATATTGATTTGAAGCTCTAACGTTTTTTAGCTAAAGCAGGTAAAGCTAGAGAGATGTATCTTTCAACGGAAAAGTATTTTTCCGGGTCGTTTAGGTAAGAGATATCGGTATCTTTGGCACGCTACCACCGACAATTACCCCACCATGCGATCAATCAATCAATCAATCAATCAATCAATCAATCAATCAATCTCACCTGTTACACTCCGTTCGTTCACCGTTTTACAATACCTAATACTTAATGCCACCAGATCCACATTCATATGAAAGACAATAAAAACACATACCCAACATATGATTCTCTTTCGACAAATTTCGTCAAGCTCGCATAAGAAAGAAAAAAAGATCAATGAACTGAATGAACTTAGTCTGAGCTCGTTAGTCGAGCATGTCAGCAAATAAAGCTGCCCGGGTGGGCGAAGAGTAAGTGGGCATCTATTCAGCCTCGTCAGGTTCCCTGCTAATATGCCATAGGATTTGGAAGTAAGTTGATGAGTCGTTCACGGTATCAGGCTTCTCTAACAACTCATTATTAGGGGTCGTATCGATAAGGTCAACGCTGAACTTGTGACCCTGACTTATGGCACAATAGTCGCTCAGCTTTGTAAGGACTTCGAAGGTGATTATGTCGAAGTCAACAAGCAGCTCGACAGAATGGGTTATAATATTGGCCTACGATTAATCGAGGATTACCTGGCCAAGTCTAATACTATGAGACGGTGCTCGAATTTTCGAGAGACGGCCGACATGATTGCGAAGGTAGCTCTCAAACCAAAGAACCTCCCCCTATTTCACTTACCTACTCAAACTGACAACTGCATCCATTTGGAATAGGTCGGTTTTAAGATATTTCTCAACATCACGCCAACTGTGACGAATTGGACAAGTGACAGCAAACAGTTCTCGCTAGTCTTTGAGGAGAATCCCTTAGCCGACTTCGTCGAGCTTCCCGATGATGGTAGGGCTCAGGACGAGTTATGGTATTCGAACATATTCTGTGGTATTCTGAGAGGAGCGCTCGAGATGGTACAGATGCAAGTGGAGGCACATTTCATCAGTGATGTATTGCGAGGGAACGACACAACCGAGATGAGAATATCTCTTATCAGATACATCGATGATGAGCTACCGCCCGAGGACGACTAGGTAGTTTATGGCGAGGAAGTGTATGGCAAACTTATTGCATACCTACGTACCTACGCAAACAAATTCTGGCAAGACAATCTAGTTGTCTTTGTCCTATGTTTTCGACTAATATTGGTCGATAATAATACCATCTAGTTAGCTAGAGAGAGAAAAGTCTAGCGGCGTGACATGTCATGAGTCTTAGATTATCCTAGCAGTACGGCCTATCATGTTTTATACTATAGGTATATTATGCAGTTCGGTATGCAAGTTCATTACCCCCGTGGCTGGCTATTTCGTGTGTGCCTGGAAGAATTTTCCGCCGGAAAAAGTATTCCCGAAGCTACTTAACTCTCTTTCCCTTCCTTCCTCATACTTTATTGTGATGGATTACTTAGACTCACATAATTCCTAAAGTAGCGTTCAACTTAGGATAAGTTAGGGGGGTCTATGCTTAAGTAAGTACTTATATCATAGACATATGACGAATGAAGAACCCTCCGAGACTCGATCGGAAACCATACCGAAAATATACTCACCCCGGGTTCGGGGACGGGAAGAATGGCAGAACGGCAAACGACTAAAAACAGCATAGGTTCCCATTGTTTCGACCGAACAAGCGGGAATGCGGGATCCAAATTCCTCACTTATTTTTATGTCGGGCGGTCCACTTGATTCCCGAGACTGTCGAAAATCATGGGAGCTGGAGGGCCAAGAACCAAGGATCAGGGCCACGTTTCTACTGATTCAAGCCCCGCCGAGCCCGCCAAACAGAGATGAACCCCCTCGTGCCCCATCTGTCTTGCATGTTGATCTTCCGGCACTTTGCAGACGGGCTTACATCAACGTCGACTAGGCGATCCTTGTAACCCACAACCCACAGGGCATCCAACATAAACTTACTATAATTATGACTTGGCATTATGATTATGATAGATCAGACAAAGCATCTTGTTTTGACTTGCCAGCATCGTCATCTTGAGGATTAGTATTTATCTTATAACTTTACCTATATCCACATTTACAATTGCGTATTGTCCGTTGTGTGTATAAATTGGGCAGCCATCTAGTACACTAGAAGCATTATCGGAGGGTTTCTGTACCTCTTCTTCTCTCTCATGCATTTAGCACTTGCACGGAGTGTAACTGTACCTGCGTCCTTAAGTACGCCGGTTTATTATTAGCGTTCCATATTGATGGGAAACGTACTGTGCATGAATGTAGGCGTCAGAATATCTCGATATTAATATATATTTAACTTCAATTGTAGGTTGAATCCAGCATGCTATGATGCTAGATAAATGTCACCAATCGTTAATAATATTCCGTCCCAAGCCGGCTAGAGGACTTTACAATTCTTTTCTATTTGAATTTGGAATTGATTAAACCTAAGAGACGCCACAAGACACTTGATCTAGGTAAGTGTTATATGCTTTCTTATTATCTTCAATAGTTGAGGTTAGGATGATACGTTATAAAGTCGTATATCCGTAGGCGAATTTCCTTCCATTCGCCTTAGACTGCCTAACTAAATAAAGGCTTCGGTTATGTTTGATTTGTGTCGTATATCTATATTCGTACTCGACTTGATACCGAAATGCTTATGGATCATACTACACGTCGTTTGAATACAACCTTTCCACGAAGCCTCAGCTTTGCCTTGACAAGGCAAACGTGGCGAGGGCCTACCGAATGAGAAGAAAAAGAAAGGGAAAGAAAGTGAAGTATAGCCGACGGATGCTACGAGAAGGCCTCTCGCTAGTAAGTGATAACTATCCAGCCCCCAAACGTGACGAATCAATGTTAGCCACCCCCGAATCCATCTCGTTACCACATACTACTTGAACTATTGGTAGCTATACCGTATATAATATGCATATGTGTATGTTGGGAAAATTAGACATATCTTAGTGAGTAGGTAAGGTTCGCGATCTCACTTCTCGTCTTACTATGTGACGAAGTTGTTTCGTTTTTCTATATGATAACCACACTAGAGTATCTAACCAGAAGGCATTTAACTACTATTTTGTCTTTCGTTGGGATTGGACCGCCTCAACATGAAGTAGTCATCAAAGGAGGAAGAGGAGACAATCGTGATAATGCCATCCGTTATACATGCCTAGGCACAATTACCTACCTGATACCTTACTGTACTCCGTCTCAGTCATTAGTGATCCCGGGACCGACGGGGGAAGAATACTCCCGGGCTCACGTCGTCCTATATTTCCAACATTGCTTCATTTCGTTCATTACGCACTCATTGTATAGTAACAAGGCAACTGATGGGTGGCTGGATAGACCGGATATGACCAAATCAAACATATTGGTATCTGGGGTTTGAAATATCAAATCATCATCTACATAGTACATATGTAGCAAGGTATATGATATTTTGATCTGTCATCGGCGAGTGCGAAGTCGATCATAACCCTTGTCCTCGTGCTTATCTGTGAATATACATATGTACCTACCTAGTACCTACCTAGCACCTAGCTATGTACCTTATATAGGTATTCTACGTGTAAAAACCGTCTCTCTGCCTCAGCCCACCGGCATGATATTTTAACATATGTATGCTGCTACATACGTCACTAAGAAGGACTTCGACATTCGCTAAGTAGATTATCAGCACTAGAGTATACATCTTCATTATTCGTAAATTTGGAAGTCCTAAATCAGCATCTAGTCAAAATTAGAAATAGTTAATTGTCATTTAGTGGTAATAATATGTTAGGTATATCGGATTTAAGTGGAAAAGAGTGTATGTACATTCATACATGGAAGACGTGTACATCAGGGTCGGTGCTGTTAGAGTTTTGAAATTGACATGAGAGGTGCCAAGACAAAAATGTGGAGAGGCATTCTCAGATATACGCTGAGAGGTACTTAGAGGGTTTGCTGGTACGTCATATAAAAGTCGTGTAGCCACGTTCTCAGATATGCGCCTAAATCGGACCTCTGACCCATAGGATTTTCCCACCGCGACTGCTCCAACCCATACTTCTTGATCCCCCCCAGTCTGTCCCCCGTTTTTGCAAGCTTCTTCAACTGTTCTTCCATACATACACGCACCTGGACACTTACCACACTTACAACCTACACCTTTAGGGCTACCTACACTTACATTAGGTACCCTCAATCCCCCAAAGACCCCCAAAATCCACAAGAGCCAGCACCCAAAGCACGGGGTCTTAACTGGAATTGAATCAATCCATCTCCACGCACCATCACTTTAACTCATCCTAACCCAGAAACCCATCCTAACCACATACCACATACTGGTACCTACACCATCAACCCGCCACTATTCTTGCAAGTCTCGGTTCAGATCCGTAGAATTATATTCTTCACTTTCTTCTCACTTTCTCCATCTGCCACCATACCAGCGACATTCGGCAGCCATCCCGTGTTCCTTTTCCCTCTTTTCCATTCCCCCATTTCTTGCGTGCCTATGCATATCTGGATACTGCCTGATCTTTTGAATGTCTGCAAGGTCGCATCCACCGTGCGCGATTTCGATTTCGCCTAACAATTGGCTTCTGACTAGAGTCGTTGGAGAAGGAAGACGGGCGCTGCTTACACACGAGAAGCGCCGTGATCTCGCGTTGAGAAAATAAAACCAGCAAAACCAGCAGACCGTCGACGAGTCGAGATAATAGAAGAACGCGATATAGGTAGAATAATTGCACTGGAATAGTGCTGCGCGTCGGCGACCAAGGCTATTCTGCCCCCATCGCCAGACACAGTGCACTCTTATTAATTCCGCTCTGCATACAACTGGAGCCCTGCGCTGGAGGAGTACTTCCAAGTTGACGCTACCAATCTACCATCTACCTACCTAAAACTTGCGGTACCTTTACCTTACCTAACCCAACCTACCTATCTATTCATTAGAGGTATATTGAGCAATACCTGGACCAATTCTTACAAATCTTAATTCATACGGTCATCTCCCTCTACTTCTATTACTTTAACTTGCCTATGTTCGAAGCGAGATCGAAATCTATTTCGATTTTCCGAAGAACGGGCAGAATAAGTCATTAGAAGAGGGGTTTATTGTTCGAGAAGCGAGAGGACCAAGGAAAAAAAAGCGAGGCCATCCAACCTTGGAACTGTCATCCCACGGTCGCCTCGTCTTATTCGCTGTAACTAGCACCAGCCTCCATTAACTGCCACCATTATCAAGCACCTACCACCGCCACGACCAGACCACGCCCATTCCACCCGACCCAAATCGACTGACTACCACCCTTCACTCATCTTCGCCATCGCCGCCGTAGTAAAATTCCGAGCACACACCACCTTCATTTTTTTTTTCTCATCTCGTCGATTTTTCCCGCTTGCTGACTTAACACGTCACTCGCGCAATTCTATATCAATATCTTATTTTTTCGACCTCGTTTGACACATTTTCTGGTCGTTGTATATCCAAGGAACTACTTTCCGCACTCGCGTACTTGGTCGCATCCTCTTTCACTCCTTTTGCATAGTCGGAGGATTCACACTCTTGCCTAATCAATATTCCTCCCTACCAAAATAGGCGGGTTCTACGAAAAAAGGATCGCTCTTCCCGATACACACCATCCGACTATATCGTGCCGGATCATTCAATCGATTATTACACGCACGCGCATCTCGCTACTATCAGGTCCGAGGGTTCTTCTCGTCAGGCAGCTTTCTCCGTCGCTTACCCAGGAGAAGCGCCCGAGATAGTTGGCTGACTAGCACCGACGAACCTTCAAGCCCGTCGCGCCGATACGCATGCGCTTTTATCCGAGAGAAATTTATCGCCGCGATTGAACAACTCTGATTTCGACGGACATCGTCTGTCCTACTATCTCACAATGAATCACGTAAATATGGCTAATATGCCTGTGGCCGGCGGCCCCGTCGGCGGACCAACACCCATGATGAACAACACCCTGGCCGCGCAACAAGTCCAAAGTCAAGGGAATAACCGGACAGTTCTAAATACATACATATACGACTACTTTCTCCGGGAAGGCATGTACGATTGCGCGCGCGCGATGCTCAAGAGCGAGCAGACTCTCAATGTCATTAAGGACAGCCCTGGCCGCCGCCGTGACGAGAACGGCAGCGGACTAGGTAACGGTGTCGGCGACGATCCCATGGACACTGATAGTAAAGATGACATAGACGCGAAACGACCTCCTGATTTGCCTCCGCCCAACGTCCCGCAAGGTGCTGATAACTGTTTCCTCTACGAATGGTTCTGCTTATTTTGGGACATGCTGATGGCTCAGCGCAATAAGCCTGGTATAAGTCCACAAGTCAGTTCATACGTTAGCCATACACAGGTAGGTGTCCCGTAAAATGATTCCGGTATGAGGGTAAAACTAACAACGCTAGCAACAAAACCGACACAGACAAAATGAACAGCAGGCGATACTACGGGGAATGCGACAAGACCTATATGGGCAAAACCGCATGATGGGGATGCCAAATGGGATAGTCAACGCGAAGCAACCAACTTTGGCGAGGACCGCCATGGCTAATAATCAGAACAAGTACGCCCTCTTAGATGTTTTACCAAGTATATTGCTACTCTGTCGCTAACTGTATCGCGTAACAGCCCGCAAGCTCTACACATGATGCAACAACAACACCAACAGGCAAAACAGAACCAGATGCAGCGCGACGGGTCGAATATGGACGGCAACCAAAATCGTCCAGGCTCTCCTAGTTCGGCCGAGAACGCACCGTCACCGAGCAAGAGACCGCGTCTAGATGGAGCAGGACCATTCAATCCCCAGCAGGGAGGCATGATGCCTAATGGACAACGACCACAGCAAGGAATGCCAGGGCAACAAGTAGGCAACGGACCCAGAAGTGCTGCCATTGCTCAGCATATGCTTTCAACAAATGGCATCGACCCAGCTAATCTCTCCCCTCAGCAGTTCCAGAATTTCCAAACCCAACCTCCGCAAACCCAGGCCAAGTCGATCCAGACCTATGCGCAAAATCTACAACAACACCACGGCCAACAGATGCCCAATAAACAGATGCCTAATCCCGCTGGTCCTCAGGGACAAGGTTCGCCCATGTTGCAGCAAGGTCCTGACGGTACTGCACAGATCAACGCGTTCTATAATGCCGGCGAGATGGGTGGGCCCAACGCGATGAGGCCTGGTGGCCCTAACGGTGCTCAAGGAGCTGGCGGTAGCAATCACGCTTTGCAAGACTACCAGATGCAGCTGATGCTATTGGAACAGCAGAATAAGAAGCGGCTTATGATGGCCAGACAGGAGCAAGATGGCATGAGTGGCATGCCTCGTGGAGACGGAAGCGGTCCCGGCGGGCCTGGTCCGAATGGTCAACCCTTCCAGGACACCTCGCCTCAGGGTGGGCGGACAGGAGCTTCCCCTAATCCTGCCGAGCAGCAGATGAAGGGCCGCACTCCCCAGATGAACCCTACCGGCATTCCGTCACCGATGGCGGAGGGCGCGCAATCTAGGGGTTCACCCAACCCGATGGGCTTCATGCCTAACGGTATGGATCCGAGCATGCAGCCTCATTTCTTCAAGGGAATCAATGGGATGGACTCGAATATGGTTGCCGCCGCACAGATGAATGGGGGCATGCGACCCCCGAGCTCTCACCCGAATCCACCTTTCAATGGCCAAATGAATCCTCAGCTAATGAGGCAACAACAACAACAAGGTGCCCAAGGCGGTCCACAAATGCAATGGCAAGGGCCGAACGGGAACACGATGGGACCTCAAGGACCTCCGGGTCAGGTACAGGGAACACCGCAACAGAGAGCGATGCCGCCGCCGTCTGCCCCGGCAAACAATGCCGCCGCTGGTTGCCCTAACACTCAATCACCGCAGCAGAATACCGCAGCTCCACCAACTCCCCAGCAGTCCAATAAGACCGTTAATAAGAAGAAGGATACTAAGACTGCGAAGGCCAAGGTATGTATTCGTCATGAAGAGTACTAATATTAGCAAGCTAACATCTATATAGGCCACTGCCCAGAAGAAGGCAAACCAGACCACAGGTGCAACCCCGGCGTCGGAAGCCGCCCAAGAGCCGGAGCCTGCTACGCCTGTCACTCCCGTCAATACCGCCAATTTCAACAAGAATGGCCAGAATGTGGGTGTTGCGCAGCCCGCAGCTAACGCTGCCGCGTCTGCTCCTCCACCTGCTCCGGCACCGGTTGCGGCGCCACAATCTCACCCCGACGCATCACAAATGAACTCATTCGGCATGGACAACGGCAATGGAATGGTAAGTCGTCTTTTCGGGGTTTTTGCTTTTCGAAGGGGAATCTGTACTAATCTCCGAACAGGACTTCAGTTCTATGACCTTCGCGGATCCTATGCAGACAGGCGATGTGCTTCAGGACTTCGATTTTGATTCGTTCCTGCACGACAACGAGGCAGATCCCGGATCTTTCGACTTCAATACGGCGGCGTTCGGAATGGAAGGAGCCGGCGAAATCGGGGCGGAGTAGGGTTTCCCCCACGATTCGCTCCATCCAGAGTGATACCAATCTTTTTGCATCATCTCCGTATTCGGGTTACCTGGGGCATGTTATGGCGTTTACCGGCTGTTTTTTTTTAAGCTCGCATCTGGACTGGAAATTGGTCTCTGACGGTTGTCACGATTCAGCAGACCAGACACGAAACACGAATACTCTTAAAAGCCTGTTGAATTTATCCTCTTAGACTAACCTCATACCTCGTCCTGTTCTTTAGCCGTTTCATATCACTCATATCACATATCCCTACCTCGACTTATCGGATGCCTCGTCTCTAGTACTCACCGGGGTTTTTTTGCTATCGGTGCAAAGGTTGATCCTGTTGTATTTTTCTATCTTTCTTTTTTTTTTGGATGGCACGCACTACTCTCAGTTACTGGGCTCGCTTGGTTTGTTGTGCTTAACATTGGTTGATATTGGTGAATCGACATGGTAATTCAATCCCCATACGTCTCGGATTGAATTAATCTGCAATGGAGATGCAAAGGTTTTTTATATTGGCTAGCGACTTGAGGTTGAGGCAAAATGCCTTTAATAGGGTACACATTTTGAGTCGTCTGACGAGGTCCATCATTCTCTTGGCAGCACTTTCGGCGTTACCTCTTTGATGGTCCCCTCCCCCTTTTCTAAATTATTCAACGAAGGCCCACTCGAGTTCTCGGACGATGAGCAGGACGGGGCACATAGGTGATTGATCGATCGACCTGCTTAGAGGCTTTTTCTCGTCATGGCAAAAACATTTGAGCTGCGTGGTGATTTCCGGAACCGAAAAATGGTGTGGCGTGTGGGTGGCGAAAGTCCGGGAATCTGTCTATTTTCTTTTTTCCCCCCATCAACAGAGAGTCGAGAGAGAGAGAGAGAGGAGGCAGGATTGGGTGTAGCGAGGTTATCGTGTCATCTCTTGTGTATTCAATAGAGCAGAAAGTGCTATTGTTCACGCGCGTATTTATCCATCTCCTTGAAGGCATTCGCTTTTTGCTCGCGAGTTTGTTTACACAGAATATGCAATGTCCTAACGTGGCATGTTTTTTTTTACGATGTTCAATAATGGTGGTATAATGCTAGGTGTCACGGAGATGAGATGAGAGTTGTAGTATATATCTTATTGTTGGGAGCCGGCTTCTATCTGCTAAAATAGGAGTAGGAGTAGGAGTAGGAGTACTTGTAGGTAAAGGATAGCCCTTAAATAAATACCTAGTTATGGACGCTACCCGTCTATTATAGACTCGCCTAGTGACTTGCCCAGCTGTGCCAGCGTCTTTTCGTATACTTTCCCTACGTTTAATTGGAATTCTTCCTCTTCCTCTTCTTCCTCTTCTTCCTCCTCGTCAACCTCACCACTCGGCTCATCTACTTCTTGTTCTGTGGCAGGAGCTATTTGTGCTGTTGACGAGGCAGCAGGTGCAGCATCCGTGGCAATGTCATTCATATTTGGCGACGTTTCATCCTCCGAATCATCGTCGTCGTCCAATATAAAATGGAATTTCTCGCCGGGACGCCTCTGTACGAATCCGTCAACTTCCGGGACCGGACTCCGCTCTCCTGGCGCCGCATCATCGAGTTTAGGATCCGCGTCCTCTTCGACCTTTATCCGCTTGTGATCGTCGACATCTAAATTTGTACCGTTGAATTTGCGTTTAGCTGCTGCGTGATCCGGCTCGTCACTGTCACTCGCGTCTGATTCGTCATCGAAGTCCATAATAATATCCTCAGACTTTATCCTGTCGCTACTACCGGCGCAATTCCTATCCTGGACAGGCGTTTGTATGAAGCCCGTAGAAAGCGACACGCTGACATTCCGCCTCATCGGTGATCGCGCTACTGGGTCGTCGTCGTCATCTACATAGTTCTCTACGTCCGGCTCGTTGCTCATGATCATGGTGACTAGCATGCGGGTTTCGTCGGTTAGACTCTTGCAACGCACCATTTCCGTTCTCGTAAATCCCCTCCCGCTGCCCTGGAACCCCGGAAGCGGGAGTCCCGACTTGAAGTCGCGCCCGATCAGGAGGCTCGCGAAACAGTGGTCTAGCTTTTTGAGAAGCGCGAAGGTAGGGCGCGGCGACGGCGCGAACGATGGTAGGTAGGTGTTGAAGGCGAGCGCGACGTTCAGGAGGTACGGTATCTGGAGGCTAGCTGGGGATCTGATCAGTGTCGCCTTTCTTCTCCACACTTTATTCTTTAGGGGTATGATGGCATAGGACATCACGTACGGGTCCCAGAGAACCAGAGCACGTCGACGACCTCCTCGAGGTCTTTGCACACTTCGTCCATGCTCTCGTATCCCGAAACCTCGTCGGCAGGGTCGGGGATGCCGTGCTTCTTCACATAGCGGCGCGAGATGTGCATCAGCCGGTCCGAGACGTAGTTCCGGGCATAGTCTTCCTTCTTCGAGCCTCGCGCGAGAGGCTTCGATCGCGGGTGTGGGAGACGCGCAGCCGCTCGGCTGGATGCGGTGCTAGGGGCGGGCGAGGGTAACGAGGTAACGCCGTTGGGGAGGAACCCGCCGGCGTTGGCGCTACCGTAGGCGAATCGTGGTGTTTCAACCATTCTCGAGTGTTGATATAATGTCGAATGTAAATTTGATATTGGAGTATTTGTGCATGAGGGCGTATTTGTTGTTGTTGTTATTGTTATGTGTTCGGTATAAATAGGTATGAAGGAGGGAGGATTACGAATTAATACGGCTTCCGAGGTACCCTTGATTTCCGTTTGGGTAATTGCCTTCAGCCTTGTGACCTTGTGACGCCATTGACCTGTCAAGTTCGCACGCCACAACTTGCCCCGCAGAATCCGGGCACATGCAGATAAAGCATCACATCGGCTCCACTTGCCGTGGCTCGAGCTTCCCGGATTTTATTCAGCCTTGAATTCTTCCCCAAATCTTTTTTTTGTCCCGATAATCGATCACCACCACCACCACCACCAACCATTTCTGAACGGAACAGAACTAACCAAATTTACGAGCAAATTTCAAGAATACGCAAAATCCGCAACCATGCCGCCAAAGAGAGTCGGTGGAGGAAGATCCAACAAGGGATTCCTCAGCTCTACCTACGAGACCTTCACATCTTCCGAGAATGCTTCCGTCGTACTGAGCGTAGCAATATTTGGTGTATGTCTCTTAAATAATCGCTTCATGTTGCCAAGTTCACCTACTAAACGATACATATAGGCAGCAGTGACTTTTCTAGCTAGTCCCTGGAGCGAATATCTTCTTCCGCCGTGAGATAACTACGTACTCCGAACAGACACTCGCGCAGAATATTAACCTCTTGATTAGAATATGAAACGAACCTTCGACGAAAGATAGGACGAAATGCCGTATTAGGAAGGATGTACGATACGAGGCGGGTAGTGTCAATGTACCATAGATGGTGGATTGGTTAACGGGATATGAATTGCACATTGCATCTGGTCGGTTGTCGGTGGGCCGTTATGAAGACAGATTCAGAGGAACCACCTCCCCTTGACGTATTATACGACGAATAAATTCCATGCTCTTACTATTTCAGACCAACTCGCCAATTCGTTGCAGGAATTCCACGAATTTAGCAGGAGCAGCATTGATGATGAAGAAAGATCGAGTTTCTATGAATGGTTTCATTACTAATCTAGAAAGAAGCGCCATCAACACTCTTTTTAGCTACAGTTACAGTTATCTTGGTAAAGACAACTTAAAGTGAAATCGACGTTACTTCAAGAAGAGATCGAGAAGCGACGCCCCTATAATCTTCTATGAGTATACGTCTATGTCGTACTTCAGATCCTTGTCATCCCAGACTCAATATTCCCAATTATTCTCTATTCTCAATCTACCTAAACGAGTCATCCTCAGCCAATATGCTTCAGAATTATTATAAAGGTCTCCTTGAACCCCGCCGCCCCCTCTACCAGGCGCTGATCGACAAGCCTATCACTACGAATGGGGTTTCCGCTTACTTTGCACTATTCCTTCTCATAAGAGATGCTGTACACATCCAAAATGTGGATGACCATCATGTGGCTAACTTCATAAAACTCACGTCGAGATTTAGGCCGGGATTTAAGCCCATGTTCGCCATACGGCATGTACTTTTCGAAAGTATCATCCGCAATATGAAATTTGGCACGGATGTCATCCTATCTGTTTTCGATCCTATCCCTCGCCTGCTTCAATTGGTCGTAGCCGCTGGAGTTCCACAAGATTTGCTACCACTTGGTGATGTACAACCGTTTACCCGACATGATCTTATAGACGGTCTCATTGAGATCTACTGTAAGTAGAACCAGAACGTATACGTCCCTCTCACGTGCATCATAGTGGCCTCACTCTTAGAGGAAAGGGATTGAATCATTAATATTTTTCTCCCCTTCTTTCAGGGAGTCCAGGCATCTCTGCCACTGTACCTACGCCGATATTAGCGAACTTCCGTTTCCACATCTTCGCATCCACGCTGTACCATTCTGGAGCGGTTCGCGAGCCGGTGTTTTTCGTCCGCGCGATGTCCGACGCGTTAGAAATGCGGTGGAACGACCCGGGAAGTCTGCTGCTCGCCCTCTATCCCGTCCACTGGTGGGTCATGCACTTCGGATACCAGCTTTTCAAGCAGAACACGATCAAAGATTGGATGTACCCAAATCTCCTACGTCACGGAAGTTTGTATAATATGGAACTCATCCGAGAGTTCGGCAAGCAGCGCCCGCGCCCCGGCCTGACGACCCACCGCTGGCAGTTTTGGAAACGGCGGCTCGAGGAGACAATGGTCGATGTTGTGAATGTCGAGAGCAACTACGTGCTCAGCGGTCCGCAGAACATCGCTTGGCAGGCCGCTGAGAAGATAAGCCAAATATTGCTGAAAGAAGTGGGGGAGGTTTAAAATAACATTAAGAGGTGGTTGAAGGAGCGAGTTAATAAATAAATAATTGCATGTATAGCCACTGGTCAGGATTAAGCGGTTGATAGCGAATATGGATGGGATGTATCGTGGGCCTTGGCTATTCAGGAGGGAGGGTTGGATAAGTACCAATTGTTAGGAAATAGCGATTTTGACATTTATTCTAGGACTATCTGTTCTGGAAAGCGAGACAATAACTCTCCTTGTTTTCTCTCGTCTAAACATCTGAGTGGAGACATCGCTATACATCGGTCGAGGATATACCGTACCGGGAATGGCAGGGAGCTAATAATCATTATTTTTTCGAAAAATGGTCCGGCATTATCCTAATCGTTCCTTCATTCATTAATCATTCGCAGGCAAATAATCATTAATGGAAAATAATCATTAATGGAAAAATAATCATTAATATAAGTAGGTAGGAGGGGGGGGGGGCTTGTCCCCTACCCCCTTATTTTACACCTACTGATTTATTGACTTACTGACTTACTGATTTACTGGTTTACTGATTTACTGGTTTACTGATTTACTGATCTACTGGTCTACTAATCTACTGCCCGTCTACTAATCTACTACCCATCTACTGATCTACTGCCCGTCTACTGGTCTACTGCACGTCTATGCATCTACTGCTACGCATCTACTGCTACGCATCTACTGCTACGCATCTACTGCTACGCATCTATTGATCTAATAAGCTTGGCACGATAGTGATGTTGACGATATTGTTGTGTGGATGTGTGGATGTATGGATATGTGGGTGTATAAATGGATAAATAGATGGATGTGTGGATGTGTAGATATAAAAAGTAAAAGAAAATAAAAAAAAATTCTAAGTTTTTTTTTTTTAAGTGTTGCTGCTGCTGCTGTGCATGTGGGGTTTATTACTGTTGCAGGTGTTATTACAAGTGCTGTTGCAGGTAAGGAAACGAAAAAAAAGTCTAAGTTTTTTTTCTTGAAGTGGTCTAAGTTACTGCCGCTGCCGCTGTATGTGGTGCTGTAGATGGTGCTGTAGGTGGTGCTGTAAGTGGTGCTGTGGGTGCCTAGGTGCTGTGGGTGGTGCTATAGCCCTGGAAGTGGTGTTGTAGGTATTGCCGTAGGTGTTGCCGTAGGTGTGGTCTAGGGCTTAAAAATATCGTTGACCTTGTTGTCGCGCTGGGTCACCTGACCGCCGGGCAGCTGGTGATGCCCACTTTTTAACTATATTTTCAGTTTGCCAGCTGTAAAACTGAGTAATGATTATTTTTTTGCGAATGATTATTTACCTACGAATGATTATTATAATTAAATGGATTTATAATGATTATTAGAATTTTTTAATGATTATTGGAAATTTATAATGATTATTTTAAAAATATAATCATTATTAGCTCCCACCTTTTCCCGCTATGGTAGGTAGTCAATCTTCTGATTTTGGCTAAGTGTGGATATCTCGTCTATAGGGCAATAAGGAGAGAAAGACATATATACTCTAATAGAGGTGCAAACTTTCACATACGACCATAGGATTTAGAAAGCTCGGGATCCCGTCCGCTCTCCCATAGATAAGCTAGATACCGCCGGATTAGTAGTTGGGTCGGTGACGACCAGCGAATCCCTGGTGTTGTATGTTTTTTTCTTTTTCGCCTTCTGTCTTACAATACAGCTTTTTTTATACCCCTTTACGTCGAGATATATTTTTGTTGATTATTTTGCTGGATAATTAAGGGGAGAAAAGGGGTCTGGTTTTGCAGAATAACCTTATGTAATCAACAGCCAGGGCCCCGGGGTAAAGCCAAATTCTACTTCTGGGTTACACAGCCGAGTTTAAGCAGTATACCAGGAAGAGTCTCAGCCAATGGGAGCTTTAGTTTATTAATTAGTATTTTTGAAAAATCCCAAGTCCTCTATTTCGAGATTATCCTTCCTACGTTCCCCAGGCATTTGAGTTGGTGGCAAAGGGGTTCAATGCACCCATCCTATCTCCTGGATTTGGCCATATTTATTACTCCATATATACCTACCAACATATGCTGTTACCCTACCTACACAGTAACATCAACTTCTGCCAGTCCTAATTGGCCAGGCATGATAGGGGTTCGGACTCTTCACCGCCACAATCACCCAGCGGTATGCCACCTTATACACAAGATGATCCAACTATGTAGAGCTTCAGCTAAAGGTCTTTGCATATCAGTTAGTTAGGTAGCTTCCCGACCCGGGCATGCATGGAGGGACGAGTTCTCGGGTTAAGGGGCTTAGAATCAGTAGATAAACATGCACCAACACGGCGACGATTATGAAGCGATCAGCAACGCCGCCTGCGCCGCATAAGGTGATTCGCATTCTCGGTTCCACTGCGATACTGTTCTGGATTAGAGCCGCATCTCCTACCACCCCCAGAAACGACCCGACGTCCACTTCTGAATCGTTTCTCCAGGATCTGTCACACTTCAATGAAGATCCCCCCGAGGGCACAGACTTCCATCCGTTCCGATGGACTGACCGCTCCCGCAATGCTTGCCAAATGACACGTGCTTTGTGCATAGAGCTCGCAGGGTTCGTGTTTACACAACGTCTGATCTATCCCCTGCTCGGGTCTCGATAGGACCACAATAAACGAGATGCATGTCTGCCACGCGTTACCGATGTCAGTAAATATGTATAATTGGACGCTCCGGACCATCCACGGGTCTAGAACTGAGGGGACCGTGCAATACCCCAACGGTTCGGGGCAACAAAAACCTGGAGGCGGATAGTGCACTCATCCACATAAAAGGCGTCCCTACGCACCCAGGCACCTGGTATCTGGTCGGTCATCTCTCTTCCGCCAAGACACCCTGTCGACTTATTCCCGTAGACACACATTCCTCTCCTAAGAATGGCGGATCCGAAGCCCTTGAAGGACAAGGTCATCCTCATAACGGGAGCGGCGCAGGGTATCGGCGAGGTTATATCGAAATACGTCGCCGCGCGAGGCGCCATCCTCTCCTTGGCGGATCTACAGAAGCCCAAGCTCGACGAGACAGCAGAGCGTATCAGAGCGTCGTACCCCGACGTCCAGATCCTGACGTGGGCCGTGAACATCACGGACCCGAAGACCGTGGAAGAGTGGGTGATCGCGACGAAGGAGAAGTTCGGGCGGATCAACGGCTGCGTCAACAACGCCGGTACGCACGCACCCCACCTCACCCCCCTATCTCTATCTCTCCCTTTCGTACCGAAGCTGACCCAAGAACAGGAATCATAGGCAAGGACGCGAGCCCGATAACGGAGCTCAGCTTCGAGGACTGGACGAGCGTGATCGACGTGAACCTGACGGGGCTGTTCACGTGCCTCAAGTACCAGCTACGCGCCTTGGCCGACGACGGCAGCGTCGTCAACATTTCGAGCGTCGCCGGCCTGCGCGGCACGCCCTTCTACGCCGCCTACGCCGCCTCCAAGCACGGCGTCGTCGGCCTGACCAAGGTCGCCGCCGCCCAGCACGCCCACCGCGGCGTGCGCGTCAATGCCGTGTGCCCGTGAGTAGTCTCCCCTCTCTCCCCCCTTTCCTAGTTAATCCCTAGCTTCGGGGCTAGGGTATCATTCCTTAAATTCTTTCTTCTTCTACCGATGCTGGTCGATAACTTAACCAACCCCACCACAGGGCTATCGCGGACACGCCCATGTGGCAGCAGCTACGCGACCAGACCGGTGACGTTAGCGTCGAGGACTCCCCGCAGCTGTTTAAGCGATACGTGACGCCGGAAGAGGTTGCTTCCATGGTCGGATACCTGCTGTGCGATGAGAGCAAGTTCGTCACGCGGACGGCGTTCCCGGTCGATGGTGGGTTTTGCGGTTGATGAAGGTGAAGTAAAGGGGCGGGCTACCTTAAAATCCTCGAGCCGGCTGAGGGGAGGGAATGATGCTTCGCGAAATTGACGCTGGTATGTGTGTACGATGGCATGTCAGAATATGGATGTATCCGACTTTACACATCGTATTAACTAGGTGCTTTTCGAGCGACTAGTGTAACCAGCTTCAGGGGTTACTGGGCTGTAAGAAAGTTAACTAGTTAGGTAGTTACCTAGGTCAGTAGGTACAATAGAATTCCTATCAGATAACTAACGACTAATGTTATATATATGTAAGCAACGACAAATTGCTACACCTGATATACGCCTCGAAGCTAGTTTTTAACATATGCTATATCGCTGTATGCCTGTGGTTAACGGTTCTATTTGAGAGGATAGTCGCGTTGTTACGATAAAAAAGGAGGTTGGACTTTTTAAATTTATGCTTATATAAGTCTAATTCTTTTCTATTAAACCTAGTTACTCTGTCAAACAATATCTATAGTTTTCCAGATGGGTTCGTTATGGGTGATGATGATAGGCGCTATTTTTGGTCTACGCCGATGAATATGTACTTTTCCGTTTGTTTTGAAGCTACCTTGTTAATTTCTGCCCCCTGTGTTTTTAGCGAACTCCTTATATAGGTGACTAGTGAATCTCAGTCTCAGTCTCAGTTTCTGAATCGTCATCGTCGACTCTCTTGCTGTTTGGCGGCGGTAGATATGCCAGGAATAGAATAACGAAGCCAAACACAGCAAACCCCTGATATTATGTAAGCAAGTATTAAACTGTATCAAGAGCGCGTATGACTTACTGCGTTGCAGAAAAATGTTAAGCTCGGCGTGCCAACTTCGGAAAAGGCGGCAAATATCATGCCAAAGAGTCCCTGGGTTAACAAACTAGCTGTACTTTCTACTAAAGTAATGGCGCTAATCGCGTCCTGTCGTTTTTCCGGTGGGCACATTTCGGTCATGACTCCTTTTGCAGCCGGCGCGGATCCGGAAGCGAATGGCAATAGGAACCCGGCTATTTATTATCAATCAGGAATGAACTGGGAAACCAGTTTTTTTGGAGTATCTTACCTAAGTATACCTGCCATCCATTCGTGGAGAATCCGGCAAAGAAAGTCACCAAGGAGTCAACAACAAGACTCCATCTAACGAAGAAAAGATCAAAACCTGTTCCGGAATCCTCTTCATCTGGTTCGGGTGCTTGAACTGGTTCTTGTGGAACTTCTCCGCCCTCGACAGCTTCAAACTCTTCTGGGTTAATAGGAATATGAACCTCCGACTCCCTGTGTTCCGCAGGCGCCGGCGTGCCGTTAAACCAGTTTCGGCCGGAAGATATGATTTTTGGGAACATGAGAAGTAGGAAGATGCCACGGATGGCTGAGTTCCCGAACATGAGATAACCGTTCTCGGTAGTGCCGAAATTGAATTCGGATGTGGCGTACATCTGTAAGAGAATAGGGGCATATCCAGAAGCGAACTGGATGATGGTGAGAAGCTGATTCGAAGGAACGAGAGTTATAGAGCTGTAAGGGAATCGTAACTTACCACACCGAGAAAGATTCCTAGCGCAAGAAATATCAAACTGTAGTTCTTAATGACCTTGCCTGTCTCTAGGCGATAGTTGTGAGGGACGATGATTTTGAGAGGGGCGAAGAAAGCGCTGATACCCCGACTACTTTGTTTTTGGTTCTGGGACTTATTCTTGGGGCCACTCGGTAAGAAGATTGCTCCATATATCGTACAGACGACATAGAGGAAGAAGGCCGTCTCAAAAGGACGCCTGATATTGTAGACATCGCCAAGAACGCCTCCAACTGTGAAATTGTTAATTCCGTACCAAATATTAGCAGCGAAACGGACATACGAAGAAATCCAAATGCCGTTCCCAACATGATTGATCCCTGTAATCGACCAAAGACGGCAGTACGGTCCTTGGGGGCGACAAGTTCACTGACGGCAGTATTGAGAACCAGCCTTCATCAATTCAATTAGTATTATCGACCCATGATTCTGGGAGAACGGTAGCAACGTACTGATAACCGCGTGGGCCTCCTATGATACCAATAGCCTGGCAAGCCTGGAAGATGATTTCACCCGTCCGACCGCCAATCGTCACCCCAAGGACTTGAGTCGACACCCTCAACCCCAACAAGGCGGTTTGTGAGACGAAGCCCATCGAGGGACCCCATATTTTGATGAAATAACCACATATGAACAGGTTGAAAATTCCGCTGAAAGATGTCGACATTCCTAAGATAGAAACCTGAATTGCGGTGCCCGCATTGATCTCCCTACGCTGGCAACGATCTCCCGGGCCTTCGAAGGCGGGATTATGGCTATAGAAAATATCGCATTCCATAAGACGAAAGACATAAATGATCTTAACCTCTTAATTAGTATGGTGATATACAATTGATTGGACATCCGACACTCACCGGGACTTGGGTGATGCCAAGAGTGAAAGCCATCATGAAGCCGGCAAGGAGGATACGATTGGCGGGTCCGAAGTAAGTGGCGCCGTCGGTCTTTGTGACCTTAGCTGTCTTTGGAGTATTATTGGCTCCATTTTCGAGTAACGGACTTGTCTCATCTGCTGCCATGACGATATAACAGATTCAACAATGTAGTTGAAAACGTGGGAACTTTTTAATTTAAGAAAAAAAGAACATCGAAAGAAGAAATCATCGCGAACGAAATCCGAAAAGGTTTCCAAGGTTACTTCCAACACACTACCCATACCTACATGTATGTACAGCACCTGCAACTACTCACAAGTATGTAGACTCACATGTATACATGGCTGACATGGGTTCCATTGTCCAATGGAAGTGGTTCTCGGCTCGGCCCCTCTGCTCTTTAGTGGTCAAGCTGATAGGAACTTCCTTGACATTCCTAACTCAAGCCGCCGAAAGTTGCCCGATCGTGGCCCCTCTTTCCTCTACGGACTATCGCATCGGCAGTATTCCGATTACTCGTTATGTGGAGATCGTCGAATCAAATTTATGGCATAGTTATGTAGGTATGTATGTATGTACCTGCGCATACCCGAGAGCTTACAAATGATAAGAGAGATAGTCGGAAATATCCAATCCAAATATGGAGAAATATAGTGGGAAGATAATTGGAAACTAACCCCTTTTGTAGAAGACATGATACTGCGATATTTCAACCTTTAAGAAGGCTGGGCAAAAGCTTATATATTCGGAGCTAGGTCCATTTAACTTGAACATAAATTCACCTGCATCGAAGACTTGAAGTTTTATAATTAATTAAAGTAAGAGTGATTTTAATGATATTCTACTTATTAAACCCTGTCCATAAGTTTGGCCAAACGATGAAAAATATATTATATATGAGAAGAGTCTTAAGAACCATCATGTCAAGACTAGACTGAGATTGGCTAAGAGAGGTGTAAAGAAAATTTACCCGTGCGAACTTATCTTCGTTGAGAGTTTTCTTATTCCTATTTAAAGAAAGCTGTTTGCTGCCCGCTGTGTCTTTCTAAGGCCGTCAGTGTGAATATGGATTCTTGTTAGGATCAAATACATTATAAAGTGATAAACTAGGTAAGCAAGGTCATAATACGTATAATAATTTTATAGGAGGTACCTATGTTCAACCGCAATAGTCACGGTTTGCCCCCCCCCCCCCCCCTTTTTTTTTTGTCGGAAAGGTAGGGGGCGACATGACATCTTGGAAAATATATCAAGTGTAACTAGGTAGTTGTACGATCGAATAATTCTAATATAAGGATCGGAATTATAAGCTGCCACAAGTCGCCCAATTGAGACCAACAATGTCATGCCAGGGGTAGAATTGGCCAAATGATATTGTAAATAGGTACCTATCTCAGGTAAGCGGTCTAATAGGTAGACGTGATGATGTGGATTGTTTGTGCTTGATGACGGGATGCCTGCAGTAGTAATCCGAATAGCGATATCGTATGCATAGGCATTTCGGCAGCTAAATTTGCAAGGGCCGAAGGTCGCAGCAATCATCCGGCAACCGGAGAAAATATATAGGAATAACTATAGATACGATATAAATGTGATATCTAAAAGACTACCCTGAAGTAGGTTGGACGATATATAAAACTTCGGTAGCTAGGTATGTACTCTTCTACATTTTAACGTTTACAGTTATTCTAGGTTCTCTTTGTCTCGGAGACTAGGTTAGGAAGAAGAGGGCGACAGAACACTTTTTACCTTTATGTTAGCGAGCTTAGATCGCTCGTCAACTTTATCGGACATAAGGAAGCAAATCGGATTTCCCCAGTCGCATACTTGGAATAGTTTCATTTATTACGACAACATTAATAACAGATCGATCAGTGATTATCGCAATGAGTAAAGAGGATGAAGATCAATCTGAGAAGCCAACCCTTGGGTCAGGTATAGAAGACATTTCTGCGGCACTCCAGGACAATGCCGAAGCAGATGGGCGAAATGGAAATTCAAGCTCGTCAGTGATAACTCTCGATGACTCGACGGAGACTGGATTGCTAGTCAAGATAATGAGGGTATTGAATTGGATGCCGCAACGCTGTCGTTATGATGAAGAGAACCCGCCTAGCTTCACTCTGTCAATGAACATCCTCCTAGCTTTTGTACGATCTCAGTCAATCATACTTCCTTCGTCCCCAAGCTAACCTGCGATAGAGCGGAACATTTACTGTTGCAAATCTTTACTACGCTCAGCCTATTCTAAACGTCTTGGCTGAGGAGTTTCATGTCAGCTACGAGCGGGCTTCTGACGTTGCTACTCTATCTCAGGCAGGATATGCCGTTGGTCTACTCTTCTTATGCCCCTTGGCAGACATGGTGCCACGAAGACCCTTCATCCTGTTCCTCATATGGGCAACGGCAACCGCTGTACGTGACTCATCGTTCAATTTACCTGCATGAGGTTAATACCAAGTAGTGGATTGGCTTGTGCCTCACGAGAAACTTCGACGTGTTCATCAGTTTGTCATTTCTCTGTGGAGTCGGGTACGTATCCGTTGTTGACCCCTTTTTATCAAGTTATCCGGAACTATTTCCATTGCGTTTTCTCGGTCTAATAGTAGGATAGGACGGTAACACCGCAGCTCATGTTGCCTCTCGTTGGCGACTTAGCACCACCAGGTCGCCGGGCTAGTTCACTCTCCATCGTGGTATCGGGGCTAGCACTTGGTCTGCTAATCGCCAGGGTCCTGTCAGGTGTAGTAGCTAACTTTACATCTTGGAGAAATATCTACTGGCTGGCATTTGGAGCACAGTACTTAACATTGGTGCTGCTATTCTTCTTCCTCCCGGATTACCCCACAAAGAACAAGGGTCTCAACTATTTCAAAGTTCTCTGGGGAATGGTGGACATGCTTGTCACGGAGCCTTTACTTATCCAAGCGTGCATCATGGGTTTTCTTCTTAGCGCTTCGTTCACCTCCTTTTGGACCACTCTGACCTTCCTCCTCGCATCGCCGCCGTACGATTATTCCTCACTCGAAATCGGATGTTTCGCCTTTATTGGAATTGTGGTCGTCGCACTTGCGCCGGTGTGGTCACGTCTTATCACTGATCGATTTGAGTTCCTCTTCTCAGTTGTTCTCGGACTCGCCTTCGAATTTGTGGGCATCGTGATCTCTACATTTATTGGAAGCTTCACGGTTGCGGGACCCATAATCCATGCAATCATGATGGATTCGGGAACCAACTTCGCTCATACCGCCAATCGGAGTAACGTCTATAATCTAGATCCAAAGGCTAGGAATAGAATAAATACGATTTACATGGTGTTCGCGTTTGGGGGTCAAATAATGGGTACGGCTGTGGGAAATAGACTGTATGCCCAAGGTGGCTGGGTTTGGAGCGGAAGTTCTAATATCGCCTTCATTGGTGTGGCTATCATTGTCGGCATAATTAGAGGCCCAAGAGAGACAGGCTGGATAGGTTGGTCCAAAGGTTGGGGTATAAGGAAAGATGACTCCCCCAAAAGAGAACCGGCGCCTTTAATCAGTAACGACGTTGAGAGAGCCTTTTCGCCATCAGATCGTCTAAGGGAGGAGAACCATACGGAGAAAGCTATATCGACTTGACTCGGGTCTCGGGGATTTTAATGCGAGTTGCGTGTATTGTGTGGCCGTTACGTACCTCTCTATGGTAAAAGGATATGGGTTATTTTTGGGGGGGTTCTTCTGGATTATTCACACAATGGTAGATATAATAACCATAGACGGTAGTTTGAGCTGTTATCTCAAGAACATATAGTTCCTTATAGTTATATCATATGTATCTCAGCTTCTACGGGTGCCTAGGATTCGAAGTGTTCAGAGAAAAGAAAACTGACGACTTCATTTAAAGTATCACAAGAATTCCAAAGAAAAATTGACAGAAGGGGGAAGGGCGTAATTTTTAGGTACCTAGTGTTTCAAAATATATAACAGACAATATATCATAAATCTAGGTATTATAAAGTGATTAGGTTAAGTTCTGCATAGGTACATACCCCTTTTTCAGGATCTCGTGTAACCACCATGGGACTAGGGGACTCAGGGGTAGACTTTTTGGGGGCAATTGCTGATATTAATGGATGTTATGTGTGATATTAAAAGTTAACTATCAATTCTTGGTTTGACTTGAGAACGCCTACATTCCCTTAATATTTTTAGACCTATTTAAGACGAACTTGACCTTATACTCTCACCTATTAACGCTAATAATATCTACTACTTTCATCTAAAATTGAGGGCTAATAACATTCTGTATTTGTATTGCGGACAAATTTATTATTTACAACGACCAAAGTACCTAGTTAACCCTTCAAAACGCCTTCTCTATGCTTGTCTAAGTATATACGCTCACACGTCGAAGGGACGCCAGTGAAGGTCTTATCCGCTTCCGAGAGCCAGACTCGATATATATACGCCTGTTACATTCGTACTACCAGCTTCTTCCCTTTTAAATTTCCTTTCTTCAGCATATCCAAGCCCTCTTCAACGGAGTGTAGGCCCCCGTCAAGCAGATGTAGCTCGGGCAAAACAATATTGCCGCCCTCCAACAGTTTCCCAAGCTCTTCAGTATAGCGAACATTGCTCTTGTCGAGAACGAATTGCTTCATCTCAACTGTATGCACCACAACATTCTCCGGGACAGTTTGAGAGCTTGACATCATGGCTAATGGTGCAAAATGAACAGGTTCGTCTTTCGATACGGCATCCAACGCCAGTGCTGCTGTCTTCGGTCCAACTAAGTCAATTGCTCGCGTAACCCTGCCGCCGGTGATGGCTCGGATCTCGTCCACCACTTGTTCGTCTTTCTTCCCATCTCGTACTACCACATGGCTCGCACCTAAGCGTTCCGATAGCGATCTCGTTTCTGTCGAATTGACGGTTATCACTTTAATCCCACTCAAACTCGCTATTTGTGTAGCGAACTGCCCTGTGACGGTAGAACCACCCCAGACCAAGAGCCAATGTCCATCTGTCTCATCTGTGGCGAGCCGTTGAGTTGGTACGCCTAGCCACTTCCATAAGGTCATAGATGCCGTTAAGGCCGCAACGCCTAGGCATGCGGCTGCCTCGACAGGTATGTTCGACGGGATGGGAAGAACGGTGTGCGAGGGCACGACGACAAACTCCTGGAAACAGCCGGCACGGACGTCCTTATAGTATGTGCTAGTCCATACGGAGTCGCCCTCTTTGAAATTTGTGACGGCAGAGCCAACTTGAGCTACTACGCCGGACATCTCTCGGCCAGTAACCTAATAATTCCTATGAGTGTTCGAGCCCATCGTATATGGAGAGGAGGACATACCCAGGGAAACTCCGGCAAGCAGAAATTGTAATCGACGGACTTCCAATCAATGGGGTTTAGGCCCACGTAGTGACCTCGAATCATAATCTCATCGTCTCCAACTATCGGCACGGGAAAGTCATGGCGGATCTCGTATTCTCCCTTGCGGGCGACGACGAGTGCTTTTTGCATTCTAGGTATTGTGAATTCAGCAACGGATACATTGGCCGATTCGTCTGTCGTCGTGGGAGTAGAGTTTTTCCGTATGCCCTGTATCGTGGTCGAATGTGACTTTTCACCTGGGTTCGATTTTGTCCTTATTTTCCGTAGCAGAGTACGAACAGTCTTCCACGAGTTCCGGCTAGTGAGAGCGTGCTTAGGTCGTGTTTCCGCCATATCCACCAGAGCAGTAGCTTTCCTTCTCGTAATTATTCCAAATTCTCCCATTCCTGGCCGTTCTTCTTTCAGTATATAGCCTCTATCGGGTATGAACACAATTTATCTTTACTCGGTCAACAATGCAACTTCTCTCAAGCTCCCTGGGCCATTATTAATACATACCAAGTAATAAAGTTCTTTAACTTGCTATATGTCATCGGGGACAGCGGCTATTTACTACTTAGCTATAGTCCGGTACGGGCCAATGGTGGTGATTCTGGTGTCGCACGCCATCAGCACGCCATCGACCAGGGTAGCGCGATTACATATAAGTATCGCGTATCATCACGTCTGGTGGAGTAGATCTCCTTTCCGATTCGGCCCCTCGGAGGAACATTGAGATAATTGGTCAGCATGGGGTGCTGGGTCAAAACGACAGCATCGACGTCCATTACTGATCTGAAGTTGGCTCCGAATCCGGTCCCGTGGTGGCGGGTTGCATGTGCCTCAATCATTACCTCCCCGGTAAGTTCGAGAGGGGAAGATCGATAGATAACGACATGGAGTGTGGGAAGCAGAGAAGATTCAAGTAACGTCTATCTTCTTTCGTTAGATCCGTTCTACCTCCATAAACTGATAAGTACCTAGTTAGATAAGATAGTTGTATAGCATGGCCAATCTCATGCACATATAGAAAGATGGGGGTGGTTCCCCTCTGCCAACGTTTATGATCGAAGCCTGAAGGTATAATGTGAATGGTTGGTAATAAAACTCTTAGTTAACTGTATATCCCCCGCCGTAAAACCTCGGTCATATTTAAGGGGTACATCGATTTTAGAAAAAAAAGTAGATTCGTGACCTTCAGACTTCACATACAACAGATGCGTGTTCTACCAGAGAATGCGTTTGCTAACTCATGTGGCGGTGCGCGGGTCCACCTACCCTTCCCATCCCCACTAGATAGGAGACGTCCAACATGGCTACCTAGGACCTAACATGACCTTATATAAGCTTAAGCTTTAATTTAAACTTTCAGTTGTTCTTCCTTCCGAAGCGACCCTAACATCACTTGCAAATGCACCGTTCCACGCTTTCCACACTCCAGCTCCTCTACCTCACCCCATTTCTTCTCCAAGATCTCAATGGCGTCCCACAGCTCAAAACGATAGAGGAACCGATACACAGCCGCATACGCGCTGTCGAGGGCTCCGACAACCCAAGCGTGATGGGCGCTCGCCGCCTCGCCCACGAAGTGGAATTTACTATCGGCCGCCGGCCGCGAGAGGTAAGGGTACAAGTTGCTAAACTGGCCGGGGCCGAAGAGAGCAAAGGCGCCGGCGGTCGCCGGGTCGTGAGACCACGAGTATGCATTGTAAGTACCCGTGAATGATCTCTTGATGCGGTCGTACGTCATGTGTCGCGCGTGCAACCGGGCCAGGTCGCGTAGGATTAGCTCGACGAGCTCTTCCTCGTCCGTGGTGTTGACGAGCGACCCCATGCGGTTGGCGTCCTGCGCCCACGTGTAAGAGGCCAGCAGCACGGCGGGCTTGTCGTTACCATCCTGGAGGTTGTACGAGGGGTAGACGCAAGTCCGCAGAGGCAGATCGGTAGAGGAGACGCCGCCTGTGGTGATACCGCAGTCGACGATCCACCAGGGATAATCGAACTGGAGAGCCACTTTGACCGAGTCATCGTAGTGCAGGCTGCGTATGGCGTCCTTCTGGGATGGGTGCAGCTCGAGCTCGCGTAAGTCCATACGGCCTAAGCAGCCTAGGGCCGGAGTAGCGAAGACGGTGCTGTAGCCCGAGCGCGGATCCGGCTCGTCAGCGCACTTGACTGACATGTTGCCGTCTTCGCTTGACCCGCGATCGATAGAGATACTCTCCACTCTCTTTTTTGTTTCGACCTTGGTCTTGAGTTTTTCATGCATAGCATCGCTAAGGAGAGTAGTGCCACCATCGATGCAGTACCATTCGTGCGTCTCGGGGTAATCAAAGTCAAACGAGTCTATGACGCTCTCAGAGAACGCCTGATCAAACAAATTAGTTGATGTGTTGTTCGTTTCCATCCACTGAACAGAGAAGTAGTCGTAGTGTGTTTGCTTGCCGTCGGGACCACCCCTCTTTAGAAACTCTCGAGTACTAAGGTCATCGACCTTCATGAGCTCGGCGAAGCCATCTTCGAAGTTATCAACTAGCTTGTCCTTGTATGGATCGAAAGCCTCTCCGAGAATCTTGCTGACATTATCAACTACATCGTCAGGAACGGAGCCGCCATTCTGAATGCTGACGTGGTGGGGATCAGAAATGCCTTCGTCGGAGAAGCGATCATTGAATAGGTCAAGTGTTTCCGGACCGCTCAGATAGTAAGGAATTAACTTCATCTCAGTAAGCTTGAATAAGTCGAAAGTGCGCTTCATGATGGGGATGTCTGGGAAACGCATGGCGCCGACGTCATAGTAGTCATGCAGCTTCTCGCTGAACCGGTGGGTGTAGACGCGACCGCCGACTCTTGAGTTGGTCTCGAGGATGTCGTAAGTGAGTTCAGGAACTTCCAGACTGTCCAGGATCATTGCAATGTAAAGGCCTGCGATACCAGCGCCCACAATGCACACCTTACGTGGTGGCGTGTGGTCGCCGCCCGTCCTCTTACCATCTGGGTAGTGTTGGTCTGGAGGCAGTTTGTCGTGAGTCCATTGCGGAAGATCTGGACCAGGCAGCGGCAGCGGCAGAGGCTGCAGCAGTCGGACATCTTTTTCTTGAAGCCCTTGGAGGGCATTGATTTCGGCAGAGAGTGTCTCACGGACCAGTCGTTGGGCCCAGCGGGCCCTGATGGTAGTAGTACTCATGATGAACAAGCACGAAGCGTAATGATAGCCGGTGGTATAAAATGAATATAGGCAGAGCTTTTATTTTATCACTTTTAAAAATGTTCGTAGAATTCGTTTCTTTTATATCTCCTTAATACCAAGCCCCGGGGACAGTTTGTCGAGCTTTTTCTTTTTCCTTTTTTGGCAATGAACAAAAAAGAATCGCTGCCCGATAATATTCAGCCCGCGGAAATTGTTTAATGTAATGTAAGTGGTGGGCCGTGATGATGTAGGTGGCGGTATAAGTGATGGTGTAATTGGTGGTGCAAGCGACGGTCAGCGTGCTTTTGTTGAGAAAACAACGCCATTGCAACTCATCAATATCATCCAAAGAACAAATCTCTAGGAATTAACATGGCCACTAAAGTATTCGACGTGATCGTCGTAGGAGGCGGCCCCGTCGGGCTTGCGACCACCTACGAAGTAGCTAAGGCAGGAGCCAGTGTCATCGTACTCGAGCAAAACAACTTCTTCAACCATGCTGGTAGCTCTAACGACCTAGCTCGTATGTTCCGAACGATGTAAGCTATGTCTCCAATTCTTATCTCCCGGGGGGAAGTTCATGCTCACACTAATGGTGTCCCCGATAGGTACACGGAGGACTTCATGGCTGATCTAGCTAAAGAGGCCTTGGGTTTCTGGGATGATCTCGAGAAAGACTCAGGCACATCTCTTCGCTGGATGAGTGGCCTCCTCAACTTTGGAGACAAGAACTATGGCGATGACACCCCAGAAGGTTAGTGGTTGTTTTATTGTGGCGACAGCCTGCCAATCAAGTAACTTACACCCTATAGGAACGTTGTTGGGTCCGATTGCTAATCTCGAAAGACTTGGGATGTCGTACAAGGAATGTAAGTGGAAGCCCTGAAAAGGCCTACGGCTATTAGTATAGGGATGTACCAACTAACTTCCTCGTTTCAGTGAGCGCCGAGGAAATCGAGGATCGCTACCCCTTCAAAGACTTGCCCGCGGAATGGGTTGGTCTCTATGCTCCCGACAATGGCATTATCAATGTCCAACTTCTCTTGCGGACCTTGCTAAGCCTAGCCAAGGATTATGGTGCTGAGACCAGGCAGCACACGGATGTCAAACGTATTTGTCCCTCTGAGAATGACAGTAGCATATGGGAGGCCCACACGATCCGCCATAATACGGATGCTACCGTTTTCAAGGCAAAGAAGATAGTTATCGCATCGGGTAGCTACGTCAACCATGTGCTGGAGCCAAGCTTTGGTATATCCCTCGACCTTGACATCTGGGAGATGGCAGCTAGTTACTTTAACTGCAATGCCGGACCGAGAGGGACAATCTTTCCTAGTACGCATCCCATCCCCTCGACTCACTATAATTATCATTATTGCTGACACGACATACCCCAGGCATGTGGTTTCAATTCGCCCCCGACAAGGAAGGCAGGTCCCGACTCTTCTACGGCTTTCCGACTCTGCCTTGGGGCCCTGCCAATGTCACCCGTGTTGCTATCGATGCTGCCACTCGCCGGATCAAGGATCCCAGCGAGCGACTGACGAACGTCGTCAATCCCGAGGACATTGGTGACACGCAGAAATTCATCAAAGAGCATGTCGTCGGCGTTGACGCTACAGTCCCGGCTTTTACCTTGAGCTGCTTGCAGACTAACGTCTTCGGTACGTGCCCCCGGAGAGCTTGGAACCCCCACCGGTGTGCTGACTTAGAGCGATGCAGACAACATGTTCGTCCTCGATTACGTCCCGCAGGAGTACCTCTGTGGTGGTCCGAAGGACAGTGTCGTGATCTTCACGGCTGGCTGGGCCATGAAGTTCGTGCCCTTACTCGGCAAGGCCTTGGCGGAGATGAGTCTTAATGGGAAGTCCAAGTACGCCCGCGAAGAGTTTTCTATTACCCGTAAAGATCCAAATACGGGTAAGGGCATTATCATTGATAGCAGCGAGCTACGCGAGCAGGCCGGGGGTTCATTTGCTTTCACGCAGCAAGCCTCGGGCTCGTCTATTAAAGGATTCCATAATACGGGCTTATAAAAATTTGGTATAAATCTAAGGCCCAGATAAGGAAAATTTGTAAGGGGGAATTACTGTTTCTAAAATCGCAATATATTATGCGTTTCAATTTTTTCATAGAAAAGTACGAGTTAAAGCTTTTGAAAATCGAGAGATTTAATGGCAACGCAACGTCCAATTTTAGTGTGGTGAAAAGTCACGTGGGACAGCCCCAGCCCATTCTATGTGGCATAGGGGATGCCATTTTCAGGTGCCCAAACTTCCAGTCCTGAAGGCTTCTATGTCTTACAGATATCATTTGTATGCAAACTAGATGGCAAACTGGATATAAAACTTACCTACCTAGTATGTAGCAGACCTATAATCCCTCCATTACGTGCTTTGGGCAGCGTTTCCCCTGAACTTGATATCGGATATAAGCGGCTCACAAAATAATATCATATTTTCAAAAACTATCTGTCATAACACATCAATAGAAATGGCAGGTAGCTATGATCTGGCAACTAGAAAATACCGATACTTCAAGAGCTAAGGAGAACACTAGATGATAGCGTCTCCGACTTCTAATGAGCCCAGGTCACCAAACAGTAACCCAAGAAAGAACTTCACCCAGGATCGAATCTCCTGTAGCCGCTACCAGCGAGCCATATCAGGGAAAAAATGAAGCCATTCATACGTTAGAAATGGGTTGCTCGGGAGTCCAGGTCGTAATCCAGGCCACAGCAAAAATCAGAATCCACATCCCGTACCAGGAAATAAGGAAGCCCGTGTTTCCCATGCCGGTGAAAAAGCCAATCAAGAAAGCGATGTGAACCAAGGCAGACGCAAAGAGGAAAACGTCGAAATGCCACCGCCCCTATTTAACGTTTAGCATGCTATCCTCGCTCCAGTCAGCACAACAGTACTCACCATGCTCGTTCCAAGCACCTTCCTCGTACCCCTAGCCTCCCCAATGCTCGCCAGACACCAGGCGATGAAGAGGAATCCGATGACGGCGAGGATAATGCCGATGATCATGCCGCCAACGCCCTTGCTGTACGCATTGAAAAGGATGCCCAGTACGGAGAGTGCAGTTCGCACACCGAGGGTCGTGATCATGCATATCCGACGCGCCAAAACTGCTTTATCCGTCGTAGCCAGGCTGTAGGCTCCCCAACTGAAGCTCCAACAGCCGCGAGATCCTGGACAGTTTCGGTCCTTCCACGATGTCTGCTCGGGCCGAGGGGGCAGTTCCTGAGGGAACGCTGTAGTGTCGGGAGTCATCTTGTAATGGCTCTAAATATCTTCTTGGGCTAGTAATAGCCGTGGTTCGGCAAGCGCAGCCGCCTTTCTATGAGATGATCACTTGCGGCTAGATATTTTCAAGGTAAGTGACTGGCGACAAAGATGAAGTTAGAAGTTGAAGTAAGCCAAGACAATCCGGTCAGAAAGAACACCAAAGTATCATCAATTATAACAGAGACACCAACGTCCTAAGAGCCTTTATATAGTAAGGCAAGTAAATACCTAGGTAGCCAAGGTATCAGAAGGATCTAGTTAAGCGGCACAGCCTCGAACTTTGGTTGAATATCAGCCCCCAACTCATTAAAGATCTGGCATTCCTTTAGCAGCCTTACAGCCTAAATGCTCGTTACCTGGAGCACATTTACGAGAATGAGATTTTTGAAACATGAAATGATATGTACTACAAACCAACGACAGTCCGGTTGGTTTCATAGGGTGGGTGTTGGTAAATTACCCGCAAGTTACTGTACGCGAGCTTTCTATCCCGTGCAATGAGTCGAGCTTTGTGGCAACACTTCGATGCCTAGAATAGGATCATAACCAACAGCCCTACTTATTAATAGACACAATCGACAAGGTGGTCAAGGTGAACAACAGGGATCAATTGCAGCTGCTGTCCGAGCGGTTCCTTGGCTTCCTGGCCATTCTACTGTCTGTACTACCTAGTAGTAAATTAGTCATAGCGCACATAAACAGTGGTGATCGTAGAAGACTTTTCTGTTTCTATCCATACTTAGGTAGTGGGATCGAAGCGATAGGCCACCATATAACAGTACTGCTGTCTGGCATTGCTTTCAGCGTATTTGACCGATGCCGACAGAGATGGCTCATTATGAAGGGCATAGCTCCTTAGAAAGACGTTTCCTACTAGCGATTCCAGGGGCGATATTCTCGACAAGCAAACGATCTAGAGATAGACAGTTGCTGGCGAGTAAGCGACAACCTCCATGTTGGTTCCAGAGTAAGGGGTAGAGACTTGAGTATTGTAGTTAAGCTCGAACGAACTCTTTTCATTCAGGGTATTCCTCAATCAAATCAGCCGTAACGCCATACATGCCATAGAGTGTCATAATTGGATCCAATCCACCTAGCCTGTTTGCGCCCCTGTGCTTCCTGTACTTCCCGTACTAGCAGGTCTCGGCGGCGGTACTGGCACGATTCCGGCCATGCTGCCTCCATCTCTATCCATAGCGACTCCGCCGAGCATGCTCGCGGACATGGCGTGAGGTTCGCCTGTCTCACCCTCGGAATCCTCGCTCTGGCTACTCGTGCTCCCGACGCCGGCAAGGGCCTGTTCCGCGACCTTGCGCTCGACCTCTTTCAGCCGCTCCTTCTCGACGGGGTCTACGAGATCGTCGTCGTCGCTCCAGTAGCCGTCTTCGGTCTCGGCAACGTCGGGCATGGCCATGCGCTTCCAGAAACGAATCTCCTGTCTCCTAGCCTTATCGTCGACACGCTTCTCCCATCGTTCCTCGTTCTCGTCGTATTTCTTGCGGAACTCTCGCAGCATCTGGTTGGCGTGGCCGGCGTGTTCCTGCATCTCCCATATCTGCTCACGCAGGCGCGAGTTCTCGGTGCGGGCCTCGGCAAGCTGTGATCGGTAGGAACGGTGCCAGGCGGAGACATCTGCGACATGTTTCTGCTTGTAGGAGTGGAACTGGGAGAGGATTGTGGAGAGAACTCGAGCATAGTTGGTAAGAAGCGAGAAGTTGGCATCGCGAGAGAGCTTGGCTCGATCAAGAGATTCTGTTAGAATGGATACGAGGGCTTCGAGATTTGGTTCTTGTGCTATGTGAGCATGGTCAGCATCGATGCAAAAAGAAGGGGTAAGTAACAAGACAACCCTACGACATACCAAATATCTCATCAGCAGCCTCTCCAAGCACCTGATCGTTGGTCAAACCACGCTCTCGTGCACGATTACGCACCCTCCCAAGTCCAGAGACGATATCTTCTGTCACGCGTCTATTCTCGGCTAGTTGTCGCGACAGCTCCTCGACCATGCCATAGATGATGTTTAGCTCAGCCTGGTGGCCAGCAGGTGTAGGTCCGACTGGCATGGCACCACCACCTGGTCCTGATCCATTACCTTGCATGGCGCCAGAGTCGTTAATCAGGTAAGCTTGGTGTTGTTGGTTTTGTTGGTTTTGTTGGTGTTGCTGATACTGTTGAGATAGCTGTCGCGATTGTGATTGTCGTTGTGATGCCGAGCCGATCTGTTGTTGGGTGTTCTCGGGGGAAGTGGGATTTACAGGTTGGTGAATTTGAATCGGTTGTTGAACTTGCTGATGGGATTGGTGAGGAGGAAAGTTCATGATTGGAGTTAGCGGAGCTAGGGTCGTCTTCTAAAAGATACATGTACCATCCAGTCCCTTGCTAGCTTAGTATTCTTTGGGTGGGAACCATCATCGTGGGTTGCGCACTAAATCTTGAAACCTTATCGATTAACACTAACACTAACACTAACACTAACACTAGCACTAACGTTACCCGTGTTGCTCGTGTAACACATCAGCCACATGCAGGTACGGAAGCTTCATGTACCTTTTTGTGAAAATGTGCATAATTTAAATATGCCGTTAATTATTCATATTTCTTTATCAATTCTCAACTTGCTACTCAAGAGATCAACCTTCAACAATAACAATAAACCAACTTCATAAGAGATGATATCTATCCATATATGTATAGGTGGGTTTGTGAAGCATTTTTCCCTATTCCCTATTCCCTATTCCCTATTCCCTATTCCCTATTCCCTATTCCCTATTCCCTATTCACTATTCATCTTTATCCTCTTTCTTCTACCCGCGGATATTCAACATTTAGCTGCTGCTCGCCGTCCCACTGCTCTCGGCAGCGCTCTCAACATCACGATTCTCATGATTCAGGTGCAGGTTTGCAACCGATTCCTCCGCCTTGACTTTCAGATCTATCTGATCAAGAGGAATCAGGAGCACATCGCGCTTGATTACCATATATCCCGCCCAGAGGATGAAGACGACAATCATGCCTAGAATGCTCGCGAGGATGTGAGGTGGTTTCGGAAGCGGACTCCGTGCCGCCGCCACGATTTGTGCCGTGAGACCAAACACGAAGACGAGGATTGCCACCACGCTCCCAGCTATTCCAGGAGGGGACTTCCATTGCAATACGTCATCTTCTTGTAGCCCCCTCCTACGTATCGCCAGCCGGAGTCGGATGTGGCAGACGCAGATGGACGTCCAGGTGAAGTAATTAGATCCAGCTGCCAAAGCCAAGAGCCAGTCAAACACCTTATCACCGTCCTTGGCCATCTTGACGAGCGAAAGCAGTGAGATACAAAGAGCAAGTGTCAGCGCCCAGATCGGGTAGCCCCATTTAATCTTTGCGAAGATCGAGGGTCCCATTCCCCTCGCTGAAATCGCTTGAAGAGCCCGTGACGAGGCAAAGACGCTCGCGCTCGCCATTGAAAATACGGCCACGATGATAATGGCGTTGAAAACACTTGCGATGGTCGGTAACCCAGCTTCGGCCATCGCAGCGACAAAGGGGCTAATTCCGCCCGACTGTGTCTGTTCGTTTAGGGGGACCTGGAGTACAAGGCCGAGCATGAAAATCGGCAACAAGTACAGCCATACTATCCGTACCGGCACGATTTTGCAGGCGAGACGCATAACTCTCTGAGGTCTTTCGCACTCGGCTGCGGTTATCCCAAGCATTTCGGTGCCCCCGTACGCCATTCCCGCAGCCATAAAAACATAAAGAAACCCAACCGGGCCATTTTTGAATGCGTTGTGCTTCCACAAGTTGACACCGAGTTCTGAGGCCGGGCGCGTGTCTGCCGGTATGGCTTTGTTGACGATAAGTATGGCGACGATGATGAAGGCCGAGAGCACGACCATCTTGCAGACCGCAAACACGTTCTCTGCCTCGGCGTACCATTTTGCTCCGAACGCGTTGACGATCACAAGGCCCGTGATGAAGGCAAGGAGGAAACAATACGCCGGTGTCCCTCCGTCCCAGAATCTCACACAGAGCAGCATGACTACCAGCTCGAAAACGATGATGAGGAGAAAATTAATGACGTAGTTCCATCCCATCGCGAACCCCCAAGCCGGCGAGATGAAGCGCACTGAGTATTCGTAAAAGGAGCCACTAACCGGGTACGCAACTGAGAGCTCGCCGAGGGCACACATCGTGATCCATACGGCGAAGCCAATAATGATAAAGGATACAAGGAGTGATCCAGGCCCGCCCACTGCTAGGCTGGAGTAGGTTGCAAGTAAGACGCCAGCACCGATCGAACTACTAAGAGCCATCATGACGAACTGGCGCGTGGTGATGACCTTGTGTAGCGACGCATCGGCCGCGGGAATAGGTCTGCTGGTATCCATGCTGTAGAGTTTAGTGTCTGATGAGAAATTATCTATCGTATATGTTGAATGGTTTTGTTTGAGCTGGAATAAGTAATATCCAACTGTGCTAGGTAGTTGTGCTGTAAGAATATTGAATGCGTCTTGTGTAGGCGTTTACACTCAAGTTAAGTGTTATGTTCATATTATCGAAGTCTAAGGGGGGTGGAAGAGTTAACCACAACTCCAGTATAACTATATATTATTACAAAAGGTATCTCCGGTATGGGAAACGATAAACATGGCTTCTGTAGAAGATAGCTATCCGGTGAATAGTCAAGAATATCCAAACTTTAGATAGCAATATAAGTGCCGAAAACGGAGTACGTTCTATCGAGGGTGACTTCCAGTTGCTTACATACCTACATGTAGTATATGTTATCATTGATGTTCCTCTTCAAAGTTGCAGGTGTAAAAGTTAGATATAGCCACAAATCTTATTTAGACACGTTATCTTCTACGGCTCAACTCTACATGGTGGTTAGTAGAAAGTCTAAACTTCTCAGGTTGTAAGTCTTAAGCTTAGATATCTGGCCGAGTCGATAATTGGTCATTGGTGAAACCTGAAGACTATGTCGGTACCTACCTGCTCAAATCAGTTGATATCCTGATCGTATTGTGTTTTATGTCACCTAGGCGAGAGTTCTAAAGAGGTACCCCCTCTTCAGATAATTCACAATAACTATATCAATATGTATGGATAAATTTCGTGTAGGGTCACTTCATTTTAACAAAACATCATATTACGTGCTCTTAGCTTCCTAATCTAGGACTAGCTTTTCTCGAACATTCAGAGTAGCTTGCGTCAAGACAAGCCGACAGCTACTGTAAGCCCCTGATGCTCAAATCCCCATGCATACATGTCAACGTTATCATTCAAGCCCAACGCCCAATCTTAACTTTCCATGTCCACTGTTCTTTCTCTTAAGACAAGTGACCAACCTACGCCGAATTTGACTCTTTACCCCTTTCAACCTAGGCCGCCACTGCGGTGCGACGCTGGGCTGGTTTGTTTTTCCGCCCGCCAGCTGCGCCGGGTCTCGCCAACGTGTATTTGGCAAATGCGCGCGCAAGCGCCTTCTTGCAGCTGACCTTCTGGCTGCCGATGAAACTGTCGACGGTGACAGCGATAGCTCGGTCAATATCCTGGGCGGAACAGTACTCGGACAACCTCATCCGAGAGAAGGACTCGGATATTCGAATAATAGCTTCCAAGTGACGGACCTATCGGACAAGTTAGTACTAGTATTTATATTCGTTAAACAGAATAGCTTACGGTGATAGGATAAGCGCCGGTAGCCAGCGATTCTCGTCGCATATCTGCGAATAGTCGCGCCACCTTGTCCTCGTCTATATGTAAGAGCTTCGGTTGGCAGTGCTCTCGTGCGTATAGGATATATTTGCGTAATAATTCCTGGGAGAGTTGGCCTTCTCTGGCTGGCTGCGCTTGGCTTTCTGGGGCCGTCTCAGAATCATGCTCAACCTCCATAGATCCTTCAGCAGCCTGGGTGGTTGGATGACTACGGCTATGTGAACCGACAATAAACCGAGCTAGACGCTCATCTTCTTCAGGATCTACGGTATCCCGCACGACACAAAGAATGTCAAATCGAGACAAGATGGGCTCGGTTAATTCGACATTAGACGAGAATGGTATCGTAGAGTTGTAACGACCACCGATTGGGTTAGCTGCTGCGATGATACCGCATCGAGCTTGTAGGGTGGTGACTATGCCAGCCTTTGAGATGGAGATCGTTTGCTGTTCCATAGCTTCGTGGATAGAAGTTCGATCCTGATCGTTCATCTTGTCAAACTCGTCGATGAGGCACGTGCCCTTGTCAGCGAGCACTAGAGCACCTCCTTCTAACGTCCATTCGCTAGTCAAGGGGTCTCGACGGACACTAGCCGTAAGACCAACAGCGGAGGCTCCCTGACCGGTAGCGAAGACAGCTCGATGCGCAGTTTTCTCCACATACTTGAGCACCTGGGACTTGGCCGTACCTGGATCACCGAGCAGCAACACGTTGATATCTCCTCGAATGTGATGCTCGCCCCTGGTCGTCTTCGCGACGCCGCCGAAAAGAGACAGGGCAATAGCAGTCTTGATATCGGTGTGTCCGTAGATACTCGGCGCTATTGAGTTGATGATCTTATCGACAACCTGGGAATCGCGGGAAAGTTTACGAATCTCATGCTCGTCTTCTTCGGTGAGTCTAAACCCAGCAAGCTGATCGTGGGCCTTGATGACGTTGTTTGCTTCCAGGATGGTAGCAAAAACGGGAAAGCCATTACGGTTATTCAGCTGAGCATCATAGTTGTTTCTGTAGATACCAGTAACCTCGATCTCCTCGCCAGGTTTCGCTTTGTCGATCAGATCCCAGAGGAGAATAACCTCTCGGTGTCTGGGTAGACGACCAGCAGGGACAGTTCCAGGCGATTCCTGGAGAGTTAGCTTTTGATAGTTCCGATAGACTGTCTTCTCCGAGTTGATAGTAAAAGGGCCACGAGACTGGCAGTTTTGACAGAACGAGATCTTGACCTCGACGTTAGATTCCTGCTGGAAAGGACCTAGGGTAACGCCGCATTTGGTGCAGTCGAACTTAACATATTTTAGTTGAGGGAAGACGCCGGTTCGTCGAGTAACTACGCCGCTCACTCGCACAAGACAGTTAAGATGCGACTGTCTCAGCTGGCGAAGAGTGTAGTGGACAGGGAGGTCAAAGATACGAACGTGGATATCGGAATGGATACGCTCGTAGTCGGGGTAATGGAGAAGGACAACTTCCATAGCTACGTCGTCGAAGAGCTTAAGCATCTCGGCCGGGGCGTTTGCGAGGAAGTAGGCAAGGATGGCCTTAGATGAAGACAACTGATCGTAAGACACCTCGAGCGTCTCGGCGTTAATCTCACCGAGAGTTCGGATACGGTTGCCATAGACTGAAGAACCGCTCTCGTCGGTATACTCTGTTAAGAAGGCCTTGAATTCTCGCTTGATGGTGCGTTGCACCGATGGCTGAGACACCCATTCGGTCAAGCTTGCTGCTTTTACGTCTTGCAGGGCTTCTAGTGAAAGCTCTTCGTCCATGATATCCTGATCCATTTCATCGTCTGGATCCTCGTCATAGTGGTGACGACGACGGCGGGGTTGGGCGGTTAAGTCGACGTCACCATCCTCATCCTCGTCTTGAAGAAAGGCTTGGGGCATCCGCCGTCTACGGGCCACTTCTCTGTCTCGGCGATTTAGCTGGGCTTCCAACCGTCGCCTTTCGCCAAGATTTATCTCATCAAAATCTCCTTCATCATCGATGTCAATTCCTTCGTAGGTATCGTTGTCGTCCTTTTCTCTGTAATCTCGTTCGAAACCCTCGCGAAAAAGATCTACGTCGTCTTCGGCCATTTCATCAAGATCGTCCAAGTCGTCTTGAACCTCGGCTTCTTCCTCAATGTCATCGTCTTCGTCGCCGCCATGAGCAATGTTGAAGGCGGCAGGTGGAGATGAAGGCATAGGACTAGAAGCGGCGACAGAAGAAGAGCCATCGCCACCGGTGCGCGAGCGCTTTCGGTTCCCACGAGGGGCGGTGCCACGATTGGCAGATTCCATGTTCATACGCAGAGGAGAACTTGAGGAGACAAGTTAGAAAATTTTCAGGGACTGGGTTCGAACCGAACTCACCTCATCGTGAAATGGTTTTTTTTTCTCTTCTAGTTTTCCTATGGCTTACTATTAAAGGATGGAGGGATCAATTGGTTTTAGAGAAAGTAAGGCAATAATAAGTTGAAAGAGATAGTGGGACATGGATGGGGACAACTTGGAAAGGGGACCCATCTGTGGGGTGCGCGCGACGAAACAAATTGGTTGATTGATTGATTGATAGTAGCTGCCCTCTTTAACGCGTAGATACGCGTCGGGGTCGCGTAAAGTGGCACTAGACCTTTTTAAATCCTAGCGCATAAATATGGGGCAGGAAGTACCTACTAGGTACGAAGCAAAGTACCTGCCTCCACGTAGTACCTGAAACAGTTTATCCCTTCTAAGCTTTAGCGTCCTTATGTACCTCCATGTCTTAACAAATCAAATACCTAGGTACATGATAAAGTGCGAATTGGCGTTTTCTTAGGAAAATATCCACTGTGACATCATATTATTCTATCTAGTCGCGCCGCGCTCCACACTTCAACCTTTGAGCGCGCCATCATTTCGACAAATCACCTAGTCTTTCTCATCTTATTATTCGTTCGTCTAAGTCATTCCTACAACAATGGATCCGCCGCCGGCCCCAAATACCTCCAACGAAGCTACCGATGCCGAACCCAGCAGTATCGCGTCGCGACCTCGAACTCAGAGCTTGTCGCAACAATCCGATAACTCCCAGACTGCCGCCGACTTTATTAGAGATCAGCTGCAGCTAGAAGCCGACGCGCGCGAAGCTCTTCCATACGTACGGCTGCTCAACCTTATCACTTGAGGATACACTAACAGGCAGCTGATTATTAGAGCATCGAAAACTGCACCAAGCCACTTGGATCATTGCGACAAAATGTTTTCGCCTGTTTAACCTGCAATCCGCCTCCCGCAAATCCTTCTGACCCTTACAACCCTGCCGGCGTATGTTACTCGTGTTCCGTTCAATGCCATGGAGAGCACGAACTGGTCGAGATCTTCCAGAAACGCAATTTCACCTGCGACTGTGGCACGACACGATTCAGCCCCGAACAGAAATGCACTCTTCGGATCAACCCCGAGACTAACACGAAGGGGGACGTGCACTCCGAGCCGCCTGATCCTAATAACAAGTACAACCAGAACTTCCGCAACCGATTTTGCTCGTGTTCTATCGACTATCAGCCTCATGAACAGAAGGGTACCATGTTTCAATGCCTTGGTCTTGGCACTCACGAAACTGGCGGTTGCGGCGAAGATTGGTATCATCCCGGTTGTCTTGTCGGCCTAGGTCCCAAATGGTACGAGAAGCAGGTGAAGCATGTTGCGAATAGCGATGTCAACGGCAGCAGCAACGGCAACACTAATAGCAATTCCACACTGCCCACCATCTCAGAAGACACAACGCTACAAGATGGCGCAAACCAGCAAGCCAATGGCAATCAGGGAGGCGGAGAGGAAGAAGACGATGAGGATGATGATGCGCCCCTACCAGAAGGGTTTCCTGCCGAGGAAGCGTTCGACCATTTCCTCTGCTATAAGTGTGTCGAAGCCCATCCTTGGATTAAGAGATATGCCGGCACGCCTGGATTTTTGCCAGCGGTCTTCTTCCAGAAAGAGGAAGAGACGACATCCAAGAAACGTAAGTTAGAAGACGACGAGTCAAGTGAGAGCAGTGAACGAAGCAAGCGCATTAAAAGTGAGACCGAAGGAGCTGAGACTGTTCCACCCGCGCCCGAATCAAGCGACACCGCCCCTCAGGTCAAAGAGGATGACCAAGAGGAAGGGCAGAAGAAAGTTGAAATCCGATCTGCTGAGGACTGCAAGCTGCTATCTTTGCCCCCGGCGCCAACTAGCAAATTCTCACTATTTGCTACCACCGACTTTCGCGACCGCTTCTGCCGATGCGCCTCATGTTTCCCGGACCTTAAACCCCACCCACAGCTCCTGGAAGAGGAAGACGCGTATGAACCTCCCCTTTCAGATGGTGGGTCCGAGAACGGTTCGACTCATGGCAGCGGCTCGTTGTACGATCGTGGGGAATCTGCCTTGAAAAATGTGGATCGCGTGCGTGCGATAGAGGGTGTAATGGCTTACAACCATCTCAAGGAACGGCTCAAGCCTTTCTTCCAGCAATTTGCTGAGAGCGGTAAGGCTATCGGTGCAGAGGACATCAAGGAGTACTTTGCAAAGCTAAGGGGCGACGAACAGGCTATCAAGGAGGCGGGAGACGCTGCCAAGGAGGATCACAGGCAGGAACAGAGCGGCTACTAAATTCATAGGTGCGATATAATGGTGTTTAGGGGAAAGGTTGCCAATGGTGTGTATTGCATTGGTATTTAGTATTCCATACCGATAGGCACTCGTTCAAAGTCAGGGGCCAACCGATATCATATGTAGGTCCTCTGCTTAGTAATAATCGAATTCATTCACATGATTTTTCTAGGTCTCTTCATCATTCAGGTGGTTTGATATGATAATGGCCAAAGTTACAGGATGAGCCAATAAGTCCATCCACCTAGGTGGGTGGTATTTGCTTGGTAAGCTCCCCTTCTACTCTGCCACACATTGTATTTTCAGCATTTCAGAGTTTACCTCGACCCAGATCTATCTTGTAATGCTCTGGCCGAATGTGTTTTATATATACAATTGGCTGGTCTGCTTGGTAGTCGCTTGATGATCTTATACACCCCATACTTTTGCAACGATAGCTCTCGAAGCATGACTAGCTGCCTCAGGGGTAAGCTGTGTCGCAAGTCGCGTCAAGAGCAGCGCTTGGCTACCAAGATATACCGGGGCCTTTAATCTTTGGGCTTCTTCAACAGCCTCCTGGAGCTGCTGTGCAAGTTCGCTGAAACCTTTGCCATTGCCTGTCGACAGTGGTTCTCCACGGCAAAGTTTGATAATGTCTGGGCCAACCGTCTGGAACATCGTGCTTCCTCCAGCTGCATTTATGCAGAGGTCGAAAACTTGGTCCAGATCTAAGTTGCATCGCTTTGCGAAAGCGATGGTTTCCGCAGCAGAGCAGAGGTAGATCCCTTTCAACAACGCCACGACAAGCGCCAGCTTTGACTCGTCGCTTTCGGCCACTCCCTTGGCCGGTCCTACCTTTCCTTTGCCCTCCGTATATAGTCTAATCAGGCTACTATCGTCGTCAGGACCGTATCCACGGCCGAGACCAGAAAAGTAAACTTGCTCCGCAGTACTCGTCATGGGGGTGGGAAACGCGGCACGCCTCGCCTCAGAAGTAATGATGCCCGTGTCTTTCAGTATGATAGTCAAGGCGCTGGCAACAGGCTTAAACTCTGGATCTAGCATTCTCGGAAGCCTGTTCTCAAACATCCACGCCCACGCATCCGACTTCAGGATCCCCTGGCTCGCGAGTTGTGGATCAAGGCCGAGGTGAGTCGCGAAGCCTAGCCCTTCGCTCGCCGCGAGGATCTGGTTGGCTGCGAGGACCTGGTGGCACATTTTCATGTTGCTTCCCGCGCCGACGCCGCCATTGACGATGTATAGCTTGTTCGGGTCAGACATCGCCTGCAGGAGAAAGCGGCCTTTCTCGATCGCGTCGTCTGAGCCTCCAGCCATGATAGATAATGTGCCGTCGGCCGCTCTCGCAGCACCTCCCGAGACCGGAGAGTCGATCAGTCGAATATCGCCCCGTCCCAGCTCGGAGAGTTGCCGCTCCAGACCCTGGACGTACGCGCACGGCACAGTCGAGCAGAGCAAAAGCGCTGCTCCTTTGGGTAATGCCGGGAGCGCCGGACTGTCGCCATCGATGAGGACGGCCTGCGCCTGCTGGGCTGTCGCTACCATGCATACGCAATAGTCCTTGTCTTTCACGGCTTCTACCGGTGTCGTCGCAATCTTGCCTCCCGCCGCCTGGAACTTCTCCAGCGTCGGCTTCCACACATCAAATCCAGTAACATTGTATCCCCGCTTGACCAAGTTGGTGGCCATACCGAAGCCCATGGCTCCTAGGCCAATGAATGAGATGTCCGGTTTTGTTTCCGCCATCTTGACTAGCAACAGATTATTTCAATTTTTCTTTTTCTCTTGTTGTAGCTTATCGTAAATTATCGTAGATCCCGTTTTAGAAGGATACACAGTTTCAGGAGTCCCTAACTAGGTATCTAGAGTACTCAAATTAGGTTACCCCTTAAAATTATGAGGATGTTTTTTTTAGTCTGCCGTCTTCCACCCAGCCGGTAATTCAAGACAACCGACCAGGTAACCATAACTATGTATTAGCAGCGGTTGAAGTCCGCTCAGCCCCCGTACGTCCACTTTGCCGGAGATGGAGGCGGGGAGAGTCACTTCAGGCATTTTACTTACTATGACATACCTTAGCCCCTTGGGTACGTTAATAGATAGACCGAGATCGCTCGGTTGATAGTAGTACCGACGTTTATTCCTATAGTCTTCCGTTCCATCCCCATCATCCCCTGGACCGTTGTTCTCGGTAAAATGGGATGGTAAAGCCATCACCACTAATAATAAGCCAAAAAGAAGCTACCCCACGTTCTTCTCCACTATTAGTATAAAGGACTCCTCTCTTGCTTCAATGTTCTCCATAGTCGTGTGGAGATGTAAACGGGTAAGCTATGACCGTTAACTCCTATTGTTTCTATCGTTCGCCTTCCTCCATCGGGATCCAGCTACTTGGGTACATAGATAGTAGACAGAGTACATGTAGTAGGTAGTAGAATATAATATCGTTTTGACTTGTTCACATATTCATTTACTTACTTACAACCCTATCTGTTCAGTCATCGACTAGATACTAGTCGATTCTTTTCCGGGGTTACTGTTGGTCAAAACGACTACCCACGATATCAAAATGGCCCGACCAGAACTATCCAAGAATCGCTCAATGGCGATCTTGAATAATGCGCGCGATGGCGGGTATGCCGTACCAGGAATGTGTTGCTATAACATCGAATCGATAATTGCAACAGTTCGCGCGGCCGAGGCGGCCAAGTCGCCAGCCATGGTCCTACTCTTCCCCTGGGCCATAGAATACGCCAACGCATCTCTCGTGCGTGCGGCCGCCGATGCGGCACACACAGCCAAAGTCCCGGTCAGTTTGCATCTGGATCACGCGCAGACGCCAGAACTCGTTCGTCGCGCCGCCGATATCGATGGCGCCTTCGACAGCATCATGTGCGACATGAGCCACTACGAGAAAGAAGAGAACTTGGCACTCACAAAAGAACTGGTTGCGTATTGCCACGAGCGCGGAATCGCTACTGAGGCCGAGCCGGGACGGATCGATGGTGGCGAGGATGGCGTGGCTGAGACAGGTGACTTAGAAGCAATTCTCACCACCCCGGAACAAGCGGAGGAATTCGTGGCCACTGGCATCGAGATGTTGGCGCCAGCCTTCGGTAACGTGCATGGAGAGTATGGGCCGCGAGGCATACAGTTAGAGTATGATCGTTTACACTCGATCAATAAGGCAGTCGGTGATAGAGTACGCCTTGTCTTACACGGCGCCGACCCCTTCACAGAGGAAATCTTCAAAAAATGCATAGAAGCCGGCGTCTCCAAGGTCAACATCAACAAGGGTATGAACAAGCATTACGCTGCCGTACAGGAAGAGATGCGTGGCAAGCCTCTTACGAGCGTGATCGAGGCGGGTACCGACAGGATGCAGGCTGCTATTGAGAAATATATGCATCAGCTCGGTAGCGCTGGTAAGGCGTAAGGGATGTCTCTCGTTTCAATAAGCGAGTCTTGCATAGGGCATTGTCTATATCATAAACAGAAGCTGACCAACCTGCTGCATGACATCTCATCAGTTCCCTCAAGCACATGTCCCCCTCTACAATGCATTGCTATTTGAATTAAATAAAGTAAAAAAGATACAAACATCCTAAATTCAAGGTGTCCGCTAGCCATTTTCTCATACCTATGACTATGTATACGACAGCTTAACTATATGGTAGTACACAAACAATTACCTATGCACCTGACTGCAAGCCTTTTATAGCCACCATGGCGCCCCAAGCACCGGGATCAGGAGGTAGACCCTTGCTACTATCAGCGCCAATGTAGGTGGCCCTGCCGAGTTTCGGCGTCAACGTCCTCGTAAGCTCAGCTCCCTTAATTGCCGCCTCGACACCGTCCGCAAACACCCCCGAACAAAGACCCTCTGCGAAAGGGATCAAGGTGTCCATCACCGTCCGATCACCAACCTTAGCAGGTGTATATCTTGTTAAATTGTCCAAGGCAGTCTGGGCGGCCTTGGCCCATAGTTTGGGAAGCCCCTCGCTTTGGGCGATGGCGATATTCTCCTCGAGGGCGTTGCGCATCGAGACGAAGAAGATTCCCAGTATACCACCTAGTGTGCCTCCCATCTTACCCTCGAGAATCTCCTCAAGTTCTTGAAGGACGGCAATTACGGAACCTTGGGCAGCAAGTTTCTTTGAGTCCAACGCGGCGATAAGACAGTTGGCGCCCGTCTTAAGCGTCTCACCACAATCGCCGTCGCCCATTATCGTATCCCACTTAGTCAGGTCAGGTTCGGCGTCTATGAGCTGCTTGCAAGCACCACGCAGCATCTTTTCTAGGACACTGGGGTCGATTTTAAGATCCTTGGCTTCTTCTATCACCTTTTTAGGCTCCGGTGGTGGCTGTACGAACTGCTCCTGGCGAGGGCGCCGTACGGATTGAGCGCCCGTGAGAGACTCCCAGCACGTGTTGGTCTTCGCATCAAAGAAGGACTTTATTTCTTCAACCGAGTATGAGCAGTTCGCAGCCGCAGCCGTTGCGTTGACGATTGACACCGAGAATGCCGGCGCGTTAAGGGACGTCTCCAGGAAACCGTTACTTATACGCACAGGCTCGAGCTTCCACTGTCTCGCTAGCTGTTCGAGAAGCTCGTCTAATAGCGCTCCCATTTCAAGGTGCGAGATGCCCCCGAAGTTGCTAATGAGGAGTATGGCCTCGTCTCCGGCCTTGAATTGCACGTAACCCCGTTCGGGGTCCGCCTCATCCAAGAGGTATGTCAATATCTGCTTGACAAGATCCTGTGCCGATGGTGCGGGCGATAGCTTCCTGTAACCAGGTTCGTTGTGAGGGCCAGTTCCGATTTCCACTTCATTGCTTCCGAGGATAGCATGCTCTGCTCGGCCTGGAACATGACAGTGGTCAAGCGTAGCCGCAATAGAGACGATCTGCTGTGAGAATGCAACGCCGAGGTCGTACACCTGATCAAGAGTGCCGCCTGCGCCCGAAGCACCTCCCAAGATCTTAAGAACTCCGAGCTCTCCGGCTAGACCGCGCCGGCCGACTAGGCTGCCTTTCCTACCGACAGACACATCATCTCCACAGATGATCATCCTACACTTATGGCCCTTCGCGATCGCCTTTTCATTAGCCAACCCAAAGTGCAGGCAGTCGCCAGTGTAGTTGGTTACGACCAGAATAGTTCCTTTATCTGAGGGTACTCTGTCGATAGCGGAAACGATCTGCTTCGTACTGGGGGAAGCAAAGATGTCGCCGGCCACCGAGGCGGCAAGCAGATTTTCACCGACATATCCGGACCAGGCAGGTTCGTGACCAGAACCTCCTCCACTGATTATCGACACATTGGACTTGTTATAAGCTGTATCAAAAACTACTCGGTTGGCCTCATCTAGGCTGAGTAAAGGGTTGTAAGAGATGATGCCCCGAATCGCCTTGGTGACGAGCCCATCCGAGGAATCGAAGAGGTGGCGTTTCGACATTTCTGAGGTCTTGAATGCTATGATACGGGATTGGAGGAAATTCAAAAAGACTGGGAGGGGCTTTGTTGAACAATGGTCTACGGCAGAACTTTTGGAGAAGGGCTGGGGATTTCTATCACGGAGAACAAAGACAGGTTTATCAAAAGGGGTCCTAGATAGCTTTGGTTCATTACGTGACAGATCAAGTTTATGGAAACTAAGGGGTTGCCGTAAGAGGTAATACTACGACCTCTTGATCCCAACAACCCATCTATTTAGTTCACGAGACTCGCATTGATATACCGGTAAGGCCGGTGTATACGCTCTATGGTCGAAATTACTTGGCACCGAGGCTCATCAGCTCGTAAATGGCCATCCTATTTAGGCTTCCAGGCCCATTTCCCCACGGTGCTATTGAGATTTAGCGGTTTAGTTGACAGAACCATGGTCCGCATGATTACCGAATGAGGGGTGAAAGGTGTGTTACGAATAGCGATGCCGGGAGAAGAATGCGAACCATAGGGGTAAATTCAGATATTTGCCATCGGATTGCCTAATCCGGCAATCCGGGAGGGAATAGTATAGTATAGGAGTATATCCCCCCCACTTCAGACAAACAAACGAGCGTGCTAGCTCAGGTTTGAAAGGGGAGGAGGCGTTCTCAGCCCAATGTACCCAGCAATAAGAACCGGTAACATCGAATAATCGGTTCTGATAATCTCCTTTCACTCTTTAAGGATTGCCGAGTTTCCAGAGTCTGAAACTACGCCACGAGAGTCCAGAATCCGGACTTCTGACTTTCGACTTTCACTTTCTGATCACAACTCGCCCCACTGCCTAATAGACTCGGTCAGTCAGTCAGTCAGTTACAAAATGGCCGAGCCCAAGTGGAAGATAGCTCTAGGTGCCGATGTAAGCCTACCAAGCCCTCCTCTAGTCCTTGCTCCCTCTCTCTCTCTCTCTCTATCCATACATATCCCCTTTTCTTTTCGATAATACTAATCACATCCTAAAACAGGACGCCGGCGTGAATTACAAAGCCAAGATCAAGGAGGACTTCGAGAAAGATCCCAGAGTCGAGTCTGTAGTAGATGTTGGTAGTCTCTCGGCCGATGACAAGACGGCATATCCACACCGAGCGGCAGCGGCAGCACAACTCGTCGCCGACGGCAAAGTTGACAGAGCATTGCTTATCTGCGGCACCGGACTAGGAGTCGCCATCTCGGCCAACAAGGTCAAGGGGGTCCGGGCTGTAACGGCCCACGACAGCTTCTCGGTAGAGCGAGCAGTCTTGAGTAACAATGCCCAGGTCCTCTGCATGGGCGAGAGGGTGATCGGCTTAGAACTCGCACGCAGGCTAGTCAAGGAGTGGCTCGGATATGTGTTTGACGAGAAGAGCGCAAGCGCAGCCAAAGTAGAGGCTATCACTCATCTCGAAAGGACATTATAGGCCAGGATAGTTTTTTGAGGCATTTAAAAAGACATTACAGGAAGTATTATTATTTGGACTGAAGCCATAATAATCAAATGTCTATACGTTAGAAGACGTAAACTCATGCGAAGGGGAGAGAAAAGGATTGAAGAGGTCAGAAGCCACCATTGGTTTAAAAAGTTGCAAGATAGTAGGTAGAACACTAGCAGTAGATAGCGTCTGCTCACGTCACCTGAAAATAAAGAGCTATACCCACTGGTGACACTATTCTCAATTGAGAATATGATAAGGGGTAACAACATTCGACTCGAGTATAATTGTATAAGTCGTCGTATAGATTATACTCATTATAATACAATTGTTAAATGTTAAATCGGCTATTTGTATAACGATAATATCATTTATGTTGAATTAAAATTTTAATACAATTCACATATAATACGCACATACATCCCTGAAACCCATAACCATGGTTATACCTCCGACCCAAGACATCTAATACTGCACATGCTATGTATAAAGCGAATTCGCTAATCTCACCAACGATGCCGAGTGACACGATCAACTGCATGTCACTATAGACGAATCTCGCAGTTCCCGCACCAGGCATCCTCTAATTTTGTTCTACCTTTTACTCGTCTATATCCGTCTATACATATATTTCTCCAAACACCCAGTCTCAGCACATCACATAGCCCTCCCGTCTGACCTCTCCTTCCAAAAGAGGTTTCCCAATTACACCTCCGCATCAACTATGTCTCCGCCCCCTCGCCGCCGCATCGTCGGCGTCTCCACCAAAATGTACTTTTCCGCAGCGCGCACCAAGCAATACGTGCACGAGCTTCTGCACATCATCTCCTCCTCGCCACCATCGCCACCAAACCTTCTCGACCAACTCGACGTCTTCATCATTCCGGATCACATCACACTCACATCAGTCGTCTCGCAACTCGAAGGCACCAACATCCTAACCGGCGCCCAGGACGCCTTCTCCGAGGACACCGGCGCGTACACGGGGGAAGTGTCGCCGGCGGTCCTCGCCGAGGTCGGGTGCCGCATCGTGGAGCTCGGCCACGCCGAGCGCCGGCGCATGTTCGGGGAGACGGACGGCGACACGGCGCGCAAGGCGGCGGCGGCTGCGCGCCACGGCATGACCCCGCTGGTCTGCATCGGCGAGCGGACGAAGGGGGAGGGTGGGGAAGCGACGGCGACGGCGACGGCGGTCGACGAGTGCAAGCCCCAAATCGAAGCCGTGCTGGCGAGCCTACCCGACGACGCCGACGTGGTCCTGGCCTACGAGCCTGTGTGGGCGATAGGAGCCGCGGAGCCGGCGGGTGCGCAGCACGTGGTCGGCGTGACGCGCGAGATCCGCGCGCTCGAGTGCGTGCGGCGGAGAAAGGGAACTACGAGGATCCTGTACGGCGGCAGCGCTGGTCCCGGACTATTCGAGCAGCTCAAGGACGGCGTGGATGGGTTATTCCTGGGGAGACTCGCACATGACCCGGCCCAGTTCTACAGGACTATCTTAGAAGTTGCTGCTGCTTGATGAGTGACAACTAGTTACCATAATAGACTTCTTCCATGGGATGGCTATCATGATAACCCAAACTACTAAATTTGGGGTATACGAATGCTCATGTTCTCAGTGTAAATAATAAAAGTGGGTTGTAAACTTCAATTCTATACGGGCTTTCTTTATCTCTATATATGGTTTCGAATCTTGGTGGGTGCTTCCAATGTCTCGAAAAGAAAAAGGAGAAAAAAAAGGCTGGTGGGTATCGCGTGCTGGGCCAATTAGTGACTATCAAACAGTAAATGACCCGTGGTATCTTGTATCGTGTCATGAGACGAGCTGGGATATATTCCGGCGCCATGAAATATACAAATGAAAGTTGGGAACACGGTGTCGTTCCCTAAACGAGTCCCTCCCCGCCTGCCCGATTTGCAGGTTTAGACATCTGCAGGTTCTTCTTACAAGTGATCAATGGCATGGCATCGCAAGTCGCCAAGATTCTCTCTCTGGGTAACGATCAATATCGCCTAGAGTTCCTATAAAGCTTTTCGCCGTCAAGTAACTCCGAAAAGTGCACTGTCTGTCGTCGTCTCTTCGTGGCGCGTTCAACCGTGAATGTATCGACAGAAGACACCACGACTCGCCTAGGGTGAGGGGAAGGTGGTGGTAATCTTCGTTCGACTCAGCCTCAATTAAGTACCCATTCGCTACCTCTCTTGACGAATTTATCAAGTAGCATTGCTAAGTCAGCCAACACAAAGCGGCAAATGTAAAAGCCAAAAAACTCGGCCGCGTGCCTAGTGCACAACTCGAGCCCGACCTGGGTTTTATCGGCATGCCGCAGGCCAGGGTCGTCGACTTGGCGTGCAATTTGATCTAATAGCAATTAGGGGTTAATCTATGACAGGAGGGGAGAGGAAACTAAAAGATGAATAGGGGCACTTACCGACCGTCTGCGCAGCATCGAACAGTCGCGCGAGGCTTGCCATATAGTTTCCATATGGTCCATCAAAGTTAACCGACGTAACATCCCTCTTCGCAGGTTTACTGCTTGGATGGGCGCTCATAGGTAGACTCGGAATAGAGCCCATAGAACCCACTGAGCTAATGACATCCCTCTCGCTCACGCCGGGACCACCGCTTCCACCGCTATTACTCTTCGCCCCGTATGCGCTAGTCATGTTGGCTGCAGAGCCCTTGTTCCTCAGTCTTCGCCAGCTGAATGCGCCTCCCTTCCCGCTGACACTAGCACTTCGTGGAACCGGCGGCGCAGCCTCTGCGTCTCTCTCATCTCGATAGGCGCTCATACCTTGCGTACCAACTTCATGGCCAAGTTTCCGCGAAAGTGTTGTCTGAACCATCTCTAGAATATTCTCAAAGCTCTGCATCTCCTCAAGAACTGCATCTGCGTCATTGCTATCCACCCTTGCAAGCTTAAGAAGCGCTGCGGTTAGAAGATCACACTGCGAAATCTTATCTTCGAGAGCACGTAGCTTTACACCCTTGACTTTCCAAGCATCTCGAGGAATGAAGAGCCGATTGCTAATATATCCCCCACGTGGGTGAGCGAGAGTCTGGTAAAGAGCGCGCATCAGCCAGAAAGGCCGAAGCATGGCATCGGACGGGCACGGTTCGAGGGGTATCGGAACATCAGGGTTGTGATGAAGATGATGGTGGTGGTAAAGCTGGTTTGGTGAATGAGTAGTCGGGGAATGGAAATCGGAGTCGAAGAGGTGTAAGCCGCCAATACCCCCAGTCATCCTCTCATGGAAAGCAGCGGCAAGTGGTGTAGGTAGCGCAGGAATTGCGGTCGCGGTCGCGGGTTGGCGAGACATTGAAGTGTTTGAGATTTGGTGGCTAAGAGGAGTGTTGGGTGAAAGATCAGAGTCATCAAGGTGGGAAACAGAAAACTGGCGGGTTTTTAGGGATTTCAAACTAGAAGATGAAAAATTCTTGCGTATACCAGGTCGCGAAGAGGTTGGTGAATCGGTTCGGAACTCCTCAGAATCTTGAGCTCCTGCCTGGATAGTGGGAGGACTCGGAGGAGCCAGGACGTCTGCTGGGCTAGTGCCTCTGACTGGTGACGATGGTGCACGCATAGAAAAAGGCCCTGGTCGTGTTGACGTCGCCGACAGTGCCTGTCTTTGTTGTGCAATATAACCCCCCGGGGTCTTTGTTTGTAGCGCAGATGTGACGATCGAGGGCGCGAGTACGCTCGGTGGCAGGCCGAGCTTGGAGGTCTCGATCTTTAGCTGCTTAGGGTTTTGACCGGAGAGGCGGCGGTTTCGCACCCCAGACGTAGGAGAAACCTGCTGAGATGGTGGAGAAGATATAGACGGAGATGATGTCTTAGGGAGGAATCCTGGTGGCGGCATCTCGGTGACCGTCGACAATACCGTCGTAGCAGTTGGAGGGTTTGAGCCAACGGAACTATGCCATGTCCGTGAGGTTATCCCGCTAGAGTCAGACTCTCTAGGAATCTTGGATTGCAATTGTTGGGACCGCTGGTTGAAGCTGAAGTCTTCCAACACGGATCTCCTAGTCATCTCGTCCAAGATGCGCTCTTCCTCCTCGTCGGAATCGTTGGCATCGAAGAAGTCTCCACCGAATGTTTGGGGTTTTTGATCTATCGACATTTGCCTTTGGCGTTCTCGTTCTCGAGCTAGCTCTATTGCCGCCTCACGTTCGGTTTGACGAACCCTTTCCTTAGCAATTTCTACTTTGCGCATCGCGTTAACTACCACATCGTCGCTGCTGTCGAGGTTGTCATCGTCATATGCCGTTTCGTAGGAGTCCATAGGTTCATAGCCCTCGTCGTATGCGGCCTCAACCGCAGCATCTAAGGCAGCGTCAAACTCGGCCTCCGTGTTGCCGCTGGTGTGGCGAATGTGTTTCCTCCTAACTCCGATCGAAGAGTTTCTCGAGTGCACCGAGGATGAAGCCGAACCTCCAGACTCGTCAATCGGATCCAGCCATGACGCTGATTCGTGACTAAGATTGCGCTTGTGGCTCTTCGCGCCGTTCTCTGCCACCAACCGCTCAGACGGCCAAGAGAAGTCCTGCCGCACAATGTGTTCGGGAGTAGGCGGTTTCGTTGGAGAGAGAGGTCGTCGGGGTGATAATGGAGCAGGCACAAAGCCTACATCCTGTGAGTGGGGTAGGCTGAGGGAAGGGCCTTCAAAATTTCGGCGCATCTGTGGCCTTGAGAAGGATGATTGGAGTAGCCGCTGGTCCTGGGCAGAACTTGGCGAGTCCCTCTCTATTCTCCCCGCCGCCGTTGCTTCCGCAGTTCCTTCGCCGCCGGCTAATTCGATCTGAACTCCGTGATAGTCGTCGAAACTCTCCGGTCTCGCAGGAAGAGCTTTATCGTTTTGCGCGTATGCGGGCACCAACCCATCCAACTCGTCTATTCGGCTTGTATATGTGAGTCGCTATAAGAGCAGGCGTTAGATTCGCAGCCATAATTGTCCACGTAGCACTGCCGGTTAACTTACAATAGCTTCTAGCTTTCTCCTATCATCCTCTCCACTTGTCCTAGCGAGGACTTGTTGTAAGAGATCGCAGGCCTCCGAGTAAGATTCTCTGGCAGCAACGAAGTTCTGGGCATTATCCAACTGAACTGCTGCGTTTGCTTTTGCCAGAGCCTTGGACAGCATAGCTTTCTGCGACGGTTTACTGGCGCGATCTCTAGCTCGGGTCGACTCAGCACTAGCTCTCGCCGCAGAAGAGCGACCCCTCGCATTACGATTCCTATCCGGCATAGTGTCGCGGGTGACGGACGCTGGTGGGAGTAGTGTGGGAGTTCCTCTGGCAGCCGAGTTCAGGCGGTCGAGGTCATCCCAGAAGTGGTCTTGGGGCTCGGCGGGGCTAGCGCGACTCATCTGACGCGAAGGAGATTCTGGAGGAATAGCAGACTCGGGATTTGTGTCGAGAGGAGGAAGGGAGATTATAGGGGGAAGATTCGGCGGCGCGGCGGAAGAGACCGGTGGGGGTGGTGATGACGGCCGGCGATTTCTCGGTGAAGCACTCGTATCGTTTGAGGGTCGTCGCTTGGTTATCTTTCGTGGAGGTGATTGTAATTCCGGACGTTGTTCTTGTTCTTGTTCTTGTTCTTGTTCTTGTTCTTGTTCTTGTTCGTGCTGTTGTTGATGGTGAGGATGCGGAGGTAGATGCGGATGTGGATGTGGATGGTCGCGATTAGAATTGGAGGTCCGGCTCGAAGCAGTGGATGCAGACCAGCGATTGAGATTTCGAAAACCGTCGCTAGCGGCGCCAGCGCTACTAGATCGCGAGTGGCGGCGCGAGCGATGTCTCGGTGAGGTAGTTAATATATTATCGAGGGCATTTACAGGCGATACTAATTTTGTGGTGGTGTTGCGAGGCGGCGGTAGGAGCGACGATGTTCTTGGCGGAGGAAGATTGGGAGAAATGGGGTTTTGATGAATAAGGGGATAGTAAGAATTGGAATTGGGATTTGGATTTAGATTTTGATGGGGCTTGTCTCCAGCTGGTGGATGGAGATTCGGATGGAAATGGGGATGAGATTGGCTTTGACTAGCGGCACTTTGAGTTAACGCGGCCGCAGTCGCGGTCGTTGTACCTGCCTGAGCCGTCGATTCGATTTTCGGCCCGTATCCAGCCAGCCGGACACTATTAGAAGTACCACTACCACTTGTAATTATTATTCCATTTCCTTTTTCTTTTCCGCCTCCACCAATATCGTCAACATCACCACCCACTCCGTTCAAACCACGATTGTAATGAAAATTGGTGTTGCTGATATTATTCTTAATTATGGTCGGTATTGGTATGTTTTGTATATCGTACGAATTCGACAGTGAAGATTGTAACGATTGTGACGACTGTGGCTGATGTTGTTGTTGCTTTTGACGTTGGTAATGCTGGGATGAAGCAGAAAGTAGTGGTGGTGATGGCGATTGAAGTCGTGATGTTGGTATCGGCGATTGGGGTGGCATCATGCTTCCTTACTACCCTCCTCCACCAACTAACAGCAAGAACCACAAGAACCACAAAGCCCTATCGCAAAGCGGGAACGGGCGTCTTGTGCTATGACTCTCTCGCCAAAAAGAGGTATCGCACTGATGATCCCGCCGTAAAATAGGTAGCATGCGTGTATGGATGTACTGTAATCTCTGTAATGCGGTAATGTAATGTGAATAGGGTCAATGCAATTAAGACGCTGTGGCCCTGTGCTTTGGACCCTACCTCTTTAAGCCGACCCGCCAAGATTCTTTTCCTCTTCCTTCTTTCCTTCCTTATTCTTCTTTTAAAATAGCTGATTGATTATCGTTGATTATGAACGCATAGCATCTCTGCATATGTAGTTCATAAGAATGATTGAAAGATCGGTGGTTAAATATGTTCAGTACTCATTTCAACATACAAGAATTCAAGAACCTGCTACTCCTTTTTTTTTTCCGCTTTCCCTTAATGGCTAATAAGGTTCCTTTTAACAATCACATGTACGTACCGACATAAATACCCCTTTAGTTCTGGTAGCACAAGCTACTGCAGCTAGCTTCAGGGGCATACATGTAAAATTCTACCAATCAAGGTCCTAGGCTTGCCATCCTTGTTCATGAGCATAACCTGCACTATTATATAAGATAATTTATGGACATCTTCAAATTGTATTCTCATTTGCTTCACATGACTTCGTAAAAAGATACTTACAATGATTCCACAATCATATAAAAGTCTTGAAATTGTTGATGTTCTTAAGAGTATATGAGTTTTAATTAATAAGTTTATATAATAATTTAAAGTTTAACCATGTACGTACTTTAATATTTCAAATCTTTGAAGTCAAATACTTTCAAACACACTTCGTTTCAAACTTCGTAATCATTCAAGTATTAAACATTTTTCAAAGGTACACCATGATCTATTCAAAGATGATAATCCTTCTAATTTTTGTTCTATTTATTTAACCTTTAAAAATAAGTCCTAGTCCTATACCCGGCTAGCACCCACCTTTTCTTGTCCTGTGTATACATGTGATGGGGGAGAAAGATGGCAGTTCACCTTTATAACACTAACATTTGGGGTTTATGGGATTGCCCTGAGACTAGTATGCAAGGTCGATTATACGACTCCTGGGGAGCATAAGAGCAAAATGTACCATCTTGCCTACACAATAGCTAATATTTCACCTCGTGGCAGAAGCTATCTTACGTCGACCAAGGGATAATACTTGGTATACACTTAAGCGCCTGGCAGTACGCTAGTCCAAGCAAGCAATAAAGAACTGATTCGATCAGAGAAAGTTTGTTGCAAGTCTAGCAATTCATCTACCTATGAGTCATCTGTGTGATCGCAAGAACGTTCTACCCGCAAAATCCCTCAAGTGCAGCCTATGATGATTGACGACGCAGTGACGACATAATTTTGTTGTAACCGAGCTCTTAAATATCACGGCGACGATCCCGCTGACTCCCAAACTCGACGGAATGTGTTTTAACACTGTCACGCCCTAGATTATGGGGTCTAGCAAATTCTGTGGTCCGTTGCGTAGATGGCCTCATCAAAGATGGCAGAGTCTCAGCAGCAGCGTCAGATTGCTAACAACATGTTCCTCCTCTAATATAATAGCTTCTGCCGGCCCTTCAGTCGTCCCAAAGGGCTCTAGTGGCCCACGTACGGTATTCTCGAACTGAGGTTTTCGAGAGGATACTAGCGTCTCAAACTGAATATCATCGGGGTTCGAAACGACGCTATACAGCATACGAACGTCGTCGGTTGGAACTAGTCCAGCCGTCTTGCGCATCTTCTGCACACGCGTCATAAGATCACGGGCTATTCCATCATCGATAAGTTCCGGGTGCGACGCCGTGTCTAAGAGGATGATCATGTCGTCTGAGAAGGCTGGTTCGTACTGGACTCTATCATCCTTCACGATGTTGGGGTTATCCTTAGCTACGACTCGAACAATGCTAAGGTCGTTACCTTCGAGCTCGATCCCCTGAATAGTTATTCTCTTGTCTTTCAAGTATTGTCTAAGTTGCTCTTGGGTCAGATCCGGTAGAGCTTTGCGGACGACTTGAGCATCGCGCTTCAGCTTCTTTCCTAGAATTGGCCAGTCTACTCGGGCTTCGAGGTGAATGCCATATTTTTCCTCGTCATTCGTCAGGACTATGTCCCTGATGTTGAGTTCCTCTTTAACGTACGTCTGCAGCTCTTCGATATCGCTAAGCTGCTGCGCGTCGGCAATGACCACCAGGGTGAGCAGAGGCGTCTTCAATGGAATGGTCTTTCGCTCCCTAGCTGTTCTCGCAAGTTGAATCACCTTCTGCATGGCGGATACTTTCCTTTGGATTACCTCGTCGAAGAGCGATTCCTGTACGGTCGGGAATGCGAGGAAATGTACGCTCTTCGAGTTGGAGAACCCCGAGAGTGATTCGCCAAGATATGGCTGAAGAAGTTGGTAGATATGCTCTGTTATGAATGGGGTGAAGGGCGCTAAGGCTCGGACTAAAGTGAATAGCACTTGGCATAGGGTGTCCAGAGCCGCTTTGGTATCCTTGACTTCAAGACCAGCAGCACCCTTGAGCCTCTTGCGATTGAAACGAATATACCAATTCGTCAAGTTATCGATGACTTGGAGTAAACGAGGCACGACGGTGTATAGGCGGTAACCTATCGAATTAGCTGAGGTTATAGACAGGGTAGACTGTAAACTCACCTGCCATCTCTTGGTCGATAAACTTCAGCATGCTTTGGCAGTCTGCAAGAATCCACCGATCCATGACGTTCGTCGTCTCCGGAAACTGGGCAACGAAATCGTCTCCTGTCGTCTTCTTGAATAGGGCTGTTTGCTCGTAAAAGAAGCGATAGCTGTTCCATAAGGGCAGAAGCACCTTGGCGACCACCTCCTTTACTCCCGCCTCTTTGAAGCGTAAAGGTTCCCCGCGCACAACTGGAGAGTTAATAAGATAAAGTCGTAGTGCATCAGATCCATACTGATCAATGACAGTTTTAGGATCTGGGTAATTCTTCAGACTTTTGGACATCTTCTTGCCATCTTCAGCCAAAACTAAGCCATTGACGATAACTGCCTTGAAGGGTGAGATACCGAAAAGCTTGTTTCCTAAAACACTTAACGTGTAAAACCAACCACCTAAACACTGTTAGCAGTAATCATACATCGAAACCGTGCCTCAAGGTTCAGGACTAAGGGACTCAGGAGACTCAGGATATGCTTACGTGTTTGATCTAGTCCCTCGGCAATGAAATCTGCAGGGAAATTTTCGCCTTGAAATCCTTCCGAGTTTTCAAAGGGATAGTGGTTAGATGCGTAAGGCATGCTTCCCGACTCGAACCAGCAATCAAAGACTTCGTCAACGCGGCGAAGTTGCCCCTTTCCCTTCTTAGAAGGGATCGTAATCCCATCGATCTTGTCTCGATGGATATCATCTAAAGTGCCAGCATATCCGCTCAGTTCCTTAAGCTCGGCAATGCTCCCCACGCAGACAACTTCTTCGAAATCTTCGCTAACCCATAGTGGAAGTGGCGTGCCCCAATATCGATTTCGGGCAATATTCCAGTCGTGCGCATTAGCGACCCAGTTTGTAAACCGTTTTTCTTTTACAAACGAAGGAACCCAGGTAGTCGATTCGAGGTTAGTGAGCATATCCGGTACGGAGTTAGTAACCCGGATAAACCAAGAAGAAACGGCTTTCCTGATGAGCTGTGTATCGGACCGCCAGCAGAACTTGTCCACGTGAGATACTTGCGTAGCAAGCAACAGACGGCCGGTTTCTTTCAAATCCTTCACAATTGCCTTGTCTGCAGATTTGACATGTTGTCCAGCATAATCGGTAATCTCGGCCGTGAAAAGACCCTTGTCGTCCACCGGGCACGGCGGCAAGCGCTTCGGGTGTATGAAGCCAGCAGCGACTGCTGCATCGTAGTCCTCCTGACCAAAAGCAGGGGCCTGATGTACGAGACCGGTACCCTCGTCTGCTTCAACGTAGTCGGCACCTATGACTTGGAAGCAGTCGGCAAACTGGTCGGCGAAGTATGGAAACAAGGGCTCATATTTCCAGCCGATCATATCCTTTCCCCTAAGCTTCCCTACAATCTTGTACTTTGCCTTCTTCTTGTCTTTATATAGCATAGAAAGACCGCTCTCTAGGAGAATGTATTGCTTGCCTGAGACCTCGTCTAGAATCTCGACATACTCAAACTCAGGATGAACGGCAATGAGGAGGTTAGACGGTAGAGTCCATGGTGTCGTCGTATAGATAATCAGCGAGGAATCCCTGCCTTTTACGGGGAAGGCTACCAGGAGTGCCGGATCTTGGGTCGTCTTCTCGTTTTGCTTAGATTCCATATGGCTTAAGGGGGTGCAGAGGGCGGTCGAGAAGGGCATGATCTGGTAGGCACGGTAGACCTGGTCCTTATCGAAAAGCTGCTTAAAAACCCACCAGCAAGATTCCATGAACTTCACGTCCATAGATTTGTAGTCTTAACCGCAAATTATTAGTCGGTGCCATTCGATATTACCAGCGTAGGGAGCAATCGTTAAACTTGCCATTATCGAAATCTATCCATCGACCTAGACGCTCAATTGTCTGCCTCCACTCTGATGCATACCTCATGACAATTGCTCGACATTCGGCATTATATTTCTCAATGCCCATCTTCATGACTGCATCACGACCGGACACACCCAATGTCTTGTCGATCTCATATTCAATTGGCAGGCCGTGCGTATCCCAACCAAATCGGCGAACAACATGGTAGCCTTTCATAGACCAGTATCGAGGTATTATATCCTTGATTGTGGAGGTAAGGAGATGGCCGTAATGAGGGAGACCAGTTGCGAACGGAGGTCCATCGTAAAAGGTGAAGCGCTGACAGTCTTCAGTGAGCTTGAGTTGAGTTTGAAAGGCATCAACCTCACGCCAGAAGCGCACGATCTCCTCCTCTGCCCGCGGAAAGTTGATACTCATCTTGATGAACTATGACTGCCGTCAAAGACACGAAGCTATGGAGTGAACTTCGAAATTGTTCAGTTGTTAAGAGACAGAAACTAAAAAAATAATACCCCGCCAAAAATGCGAATGAGTCAAGGGTAAAGCGGTCCCGGTCAAGCTCTGTGAACGCGGGGCAACTGCGCTAGTATTTAGGTACTTAAGTGCCCGAGTTTAACGAGGGTAATGCCCGAGTTTAACGAGGGTAATTGAACGGGAAAAGCTTTGGTGTGTTTTTTTTCTCCATGGTCCTTATCAAAAATCTCCTATCGCGGTAATTCCGTATCTCCGGCGCTAAAAAGTGTGTAAACCCCGTTA
>MU405354.1:0-96990 GCA_022836615.1 Annulohypoxylon bovei var. microspora
TGCCACCCAGCTGGTCCGTGCGCGAGAGCCAGCTTTTGACAAGCTTTTCGTTTTCGAAAAACTGAATCTTGTCGAAACGCACCTTCTCGCGAACGGACCACCTCGAAAGCTTAGATCTGAGGATCTAATTGGTTAAAAGCTTTGAGATGGTCCCACCCGCGAGAGGATGCACCCAATCAATCGCTGTGGACATAACGGCCTCCTTGGAGATAACGGGGTTTACACACTTTTTAGCGCCGGAGATACGGGATTACCGCGATAGGAGATTTTTGATAAGGACCATGGAGAAAAAAAAACACACCAAAGCTTTACCCGTACAATTACCCTCGTTAAACTCGGTTATTACACTGTTTTACAATAATTCGATTATCTTGTTTAATATAAATGTAAAAAATGGGGGAAAATATGCATTAAAAAGAGCTTTCTTTGGGCTTTATAAAAGTATCATTTTTGAGTGTTGAAGTACGTTTAAGCTAGCTTGAAAAAAGGGTTAAAACTATTACTAAATAAGGATAATTTAAGGCTTTCGACAGCAAAGGTGGTGATCTAAGGTGGGAGTGGGCGGTGGTTAAGGGTAGTAATCAAATTAGGTATAGCGCCAAAAAGAACAATACTTCCACGATTGATCCACTTATATAAAGTGGAGCATATATCTTTTTTTGCATTAAGCGTTAGCAATAAGCTATTGCCGGTCAGGGCCTAAGTCAACTTAATTAAGATTGCTGTATCTTAGATATAACCCTTCTTTCCTGCGATAGCCTTTTAGAAGGGATAACTTCGTCTCTACAACAACAATAACAACTTGCTATTAGCAGCCCATTTCCTCACACCATACTACGTGAGAATACCATGACAAGATGGTAGCTTCACTCCGTTACGATCGGAGGTCCTCCGGGTTATGGAAGAAACGTGAGGATCTCAAGTCGAGCTCTTCTCACCACGGACATTATAGACACTAATACGCATCGCCATACCTAACGGCGGTTCCATCAAGAGCAAGACATGGATCAATTTATTTCTCTTCGCAGTGATAACCACGAGGTAGCTTGTCTCTCCTATCGTTCTTCTAACATGTCCTCCGGACGGATAAGTTCTCCAAACGGAAAAAGACCTACACGAATACAGCAGAGAATAGACAAAAGGGACACCCGGACTTAACCTACCACGAATGGTTACACGTTCTGTGGACACGGGCCTAGGATTAAACCACAAACAGAACGAAATTAACCTGATATTATAAATCGCAGAATCTCAAGCGGCTCATCTAGCAAAGCACCACCCATTAATCGAGTCATGGATCAAGCTGTTCTTCGGCGGGGCTTGTGGCTTGGGCTTCGGCTCAGCCTTTTACGGCCAAGGAGACAACGATGCGCAGAGCAAAATGCGCAGAGAGATGTTCGAGAAGTACCATGAGGAGGACATCCGAAAGGAAATGTCAGATCACATCTGGGAGCCAATCTGCGGGGCCTGGTTCCGTAGCGATTCGTTACACGCCGCACCTGTGCCCTTCGAAATCAATTGAACATGCGAATATAATTTTCGGAACGGGGATCAGGGAAGAGATAACGGCGACTACCTACCTACAGATGAATTCGTATATCCTGGTTTGGAGCTGGTAATAGAATAGTGGCCGGTATGTAAGAAGAATCAACTACTAGGCTTTGTTGAACATACTGGGTGGGACATATCGAGCATAAAGAAGCTCAAAGAGGGGGGAGGACGAATCTTAGAGTTGAAGATTCCAAACAGACAGAAAAAAGCGAACCGGAGGATACTGAGGGTTCAAATTCGATACAATGCACAAGAAGGGTAAGATGGAATGGATGAAGGAGGCGACACCTTTCGGATGTCCTTGTTTCGTCGTATGGAGGTTAGTAGGAGGAAAGAAGAAAGGACGCGTGGTGATCGACCTTAGAGTGTCAAACAAGGCCACGTTAACGGACATCTATCCCCTACCTCGACAGGAAGAGATTATACAATTAATGAAAGGCCACAAGTATTTTGCAGTATTGTTGGGCAGGTTCTAACGACGAGACTGGCCTCCCAGCAGTGCGGCCTCGTCGGCAAGGACGCGGCGGGCGGCGGGCACGACCTCCCTGAGCCCGACGGCCTGCAGGTCCTCGTTCGCGGCGAAGTCGCGCACGTCCCAGACGTCGAACCACTGCGGCCACGCGTCGGGCGAGCTGGCGCACTTGTGCGTCGGGGCCTGGGGAAACACCCAGGGGACGACGGCAATGCTTCGAAAAGAGTGCGGCGGTGCGAGTCGCGCGGATGGGTCAACGAGGCCGCGAAGTTGCGCGCGTTGTCCCCGCGGCCGTGTAAGAAGACGACGGTGTGCGTGTGCGGCTTCGAAGATTCTATGGTAATGAAGGGTATGTTTATGGTAGCCATGTTAAAACAAGCCAGCCGGGTTGCGATAAATAACAGCGAATGAAGAAATGAAAATCGCCTGAGCTCTCGAGGGTTATGGTTACACGACATGGTGCATATAAACCCCTGAATCCCCGAAGACGAATTTAACTTCGTTAATTACGAAATATTTAATTATTAAGTGTTCTTACAATTTACATTATTTTTTACCTACCTGCCTATTATTGAAACAAAATACCCCTTCTTTGAAGCCTTTTCTTTTCAAACTCGAGCCGGCTTCTTATAAACGTGGTAGCCTTATGCTCGGCGATCCTAACACCCATCTGCTCAAGTTTATTACGGCGATTCGCGAGAAGCGACTCGTAGAAAAAGCAGTCGCAGTTCTGGCAGGCGTCAAACGCTTTTGCATCGAAGCGATGAAGACAGATGAGACAGACGGAATCGGCAGTACATTTTGGACAATCATGGGTGCTAGGTGAGCGAGGTCCCGTACGTTGAAGGACATAGTCGAGGATCCAGTTGAATCTATGACCGCACGCATAGTAGCACGTGCCTACGAGTAGCTCAGCTTGGCCGGAAGTTGCTTGGATCGTAGAATGGCGCTTCATCATATACGGCTCTACTTTGCTCATCTTTATTTGGTAAGGTTCAGCCTGCTGGGTGGATTGTGTGATGATAATCTGTAAGTCAGAGAGTATGCTTGAAGAATGGTTTCACTAAGTTGTAAGCTAACTCTACGATATATATCAAACAGAAGGCACCTCAAAGAATTTCTTCAGAGATACAATAGTCTTTGTAAGCGCAGTTTCAACTTAAATGGTAGTCAAAGGACCATTGTCTCATGCTAATGGTTACCTATGAGAGCCTACAGCCTTACCGTTTTGTCCATAGGCATATTCTAGGTTTCTCCCCTTTTGGGGGGATTTCTCGTTACAGTTCCATCGCTTCTAGTTTCAGTTACAACTTTCCTACCTATAAAAGACCATTATAGTAGCATTAGCACCATAAGGTTATGGTCGGCAGATTATATCAGCCGCCCCCCGCGCAAATCCGCGGCTTGGGGTAGGTCAGGTAGGTCAGATGGCTTCTCTACCACCACTTTAATCTCTTAGTAATAATCATCTCTTCACAAACCAGCGGTTAGCGCAAATTTGTTCGAACATGTATTTCACTGGTACACTTTCAAGGCACCCTCAAAAATTGAATGCGGCCACGTCCGCCTAGGTACCTACAACACCACCGCGCCGAGAATACTCGAACAGGTCGCCGATTCAGGGGGAGGCGCGACACGATGGATACCGATCCACAATCATACATCCTCTCCGAGGACGAGTCGCGGGCGATATTCGAGCGCGTCATCGTCCCCGCGGAACTCGGCGCTCTCCCGCCCGTCTCCAGCAACGCCGCCAGAACGCCCCTCGCCGTGCTCCTCACGGGCCAGACCGGCGCCGGGAAGACGCGCACCGCGCCCGCGCTCAAATCGGCCATAACCCAGCTGCGCGGGCCCGCGCCCCTCGCGCACTTCGTCGCCGACACGTACAAGACGTACCACCCGCGGTACCAGGCGCTGCTCGCCGCCCAGCCGTCCCTCGCCTCCGCGGCCGCGGGCCCGGACGCGCGGCGGTGGCTGCTTATGGCGGCGTCGCGCGCCGCCGGCCGCCGCGCCGACGTGCTCCTCGAGTCCGCCGTGCGGCACCCCGCCGACTTCGCGGACCTGGCGCGCCTGTTCCGCGCCCGCGGCTACCGCGTCGAGGTCGCGGTGCTGGCCGTGCCGGCGCCGCTGAGCCGCCTCGGCATCCTCGCCCGCTACCACGAGCGCCTGCCCGAGGCCGGGCCCGCGCGCGGGCTGCCCGTGCGGCTGACGCCGCGCCGCGTGCACGACGAGTCGTACGAGGGGCTGCTGCGGGCGGCCGCGTTCGTGGATGCCGGAGATGCCGTGGACCAGGTCGTTGTCGTGCGGCGCGACAGCGCGGTCGCGTATGCGGACGAGCGCGTGGATGGGGTCTGGAGGCGGGGGGCGGGTGTAGCGCGGGCGGTGCGCGCAGAGCGGCAGCGCCCTCTGACACCTGTGGAGAGGACGGGGACGCAGATGTGTCTGCGCAGGTTGAGGGAGATGGATGTGCCTGGTCTCGAGAGCCAGCTAGAGGAAATCGAGGGGTTACTGAAACCTCTATTGGTCGATCCGGACGACGAGGTATATGCGCCGTTGAGGCCGCTGTCCCTGCCTACTTCGGCTCACGATGAGCGGTTTGATATCGAAGCGGGCCTTCGGCTGGGAATGGCAGAGTTTTAACATCCCTGTGACACAGAGGGCTTCTATGGCTTTTTTGACAATGGCTTATTAGTTCGTGCCACTAGCCCCCTACCCCTTTTTTGCGGGATATGGGCATGTACGGGCGAAACATGAACGAAGACTTCCTGGTCTAGTAACATACAAGGATTAAGTAGGTATATAGCCCTAGAAAGTATTATATCACTAGGCTAGATGGGCTATAATTATTGGTATATAAGGCAGAGCACCGCCGATGTAGATGTTATAAATACGTACTCATCTCACCTAAATGCTCATATATACCAACCCCTCCTTCTGTTATTTCTCTCTAACACAAAATAACCTATTCAAATTTTCCCCTTTTGGCTAGGTATATAATCGCTAGTACATGTATCTAAATTCAGGATTGAGATCTCCTAACTCTGTCTTCTCGTACTCCGATAAACCGACGTCCCGGGCGGCCTTCTTCCTCTTCTGGTTCTCCATGTAGATCGATATGAAATACAGGATCGAAGCTATACCGCTAACACAGGTGAACCCAAGGCATATCGCATAACCCTTCGTGAAGTTCGGAGAGTCTTTGCTGAGGAAGGCGAAGGTCGCGATGATCCCGCCGATGTTGCCGAAGCCAATCTGCCACCCGGTGCCGATAGCCCTACGATGGTGGCCACCAAGATTCATGCTAAACCAACACACGGTGATTGGTAATATACTATATGTACCCATAGTGACAAGGTGAAGCATTGCGTATTGGACGGGTGTGTTGTCATGGACCTTGAGCAGCGTAGAGAAGGCCGCAATGCACAAGCAAAGTGGCACAAGCGCAAATGCAGCCCGGTGACGCAACCGGTCAGAGAGCGCAGCCATGAGAAGAGAGAAGACGAAAGACGCCGCCCAAGGTGGTACGCTATGTAGCTGTGTCTGGATTGGGTCGTAGTGGTACGTCGAAATGATGGTTGGCGCGAAGAAGGCATAGCTGTATGCCGGAACGATTAGTCCAAAGTACATAAAACCGCCGAGCCAGATGCGGTGATCCTTCATCACATTTATAACATCACGGAAGGTAGTTTTTCGTTCCGCGGCATTGTGACCCTGATCAGCTTGTAGACGAGCCTTGATGTACGTCCGCTCTTCTTCGGTCAACCATTCAGCCTCCTCAGGACTTCGCCAGGTTAGAGACATACAAACCAAGCTTCGGATGGGAAACAACTTACAACGAGGGAAATATGAAAAAGAAAATAATTGCAACTAGGCCTGTAAGGGATCCTTCAAGTATGAAAATCCATCGCCAACCGTTGTATCCGCGCATACCCTGCACTTTTTAACGAATTAGTTACGTCCAAGAGAATCTATTATTACATTATAGAAAGGCATATAGATCAGGAAGGCCTGTGATGAATAAATAGACATACTCTTTCCAATAGCAGATGCTAAGAGACCTCCAAAAGCTCCGGCTAGAGAAGTGGATGAGAAAAATAAGGAGTAGCGCTTTTGTGATTCACTTCGTTTATACCACATGCCTAACCAACTGGTATTAGCAACTATTCACGAGTAGAAATTTCATGTTGTAGCTTATACTACTACTTATTGAGGCAACATACTGATGAGATAGAAACATCCTAAAGTCAACGTTAGTTACCCCCCTTGCGCTAGAACTTTAGACAATTGATTTACCTGGAAACATTCCACTTTCAAATAGACCTAAATCTCGTGAGTATGACCGTCTTCTACAAAATTGAATGTGTGGTTATACCTAGGAAGAATCGTGTCGCAAGAAGACCAGAATAATTCTGTACAAGACCTTGGCATACGGATGCGATACCAAACCCCAGCATACAAGTTGGGAGCCATACGCGAGGCGAGAACTTCTTCATTAGGATGTTGCTAGGGATCTCGGCAACAATATACGGCACGAAGAACATGGTCAAAGCTAACGACCTCTAATGTCAGTAAAGCGGTGTTTTCTGGGCCAAATTTGCTTACCGGTGTTGTACTCATTATCCTTTAGGTTTAAATCTTCTACTAGATGGAAAGACTTCGCATTCGCAATGTTGACTCTGTCTAAGAAAGCGAGAAGATACAGGATACACAGGAACGGTATCAATCTCCAGTCGATGCGAGTCATGAGCTTCCGCTCCGTGGTATGAGGCGGACATTGTACATGAAGCTCATCATACTCGATGTCGGCAGTGCCGGGATGGTATGTATTGTTTCCAATAATCTCTGCTCCTGGCTTATCCGAATCGCTCGGAGCGCTCGCTACGAGAGAAACAAAGTTAGACATCGTTATCAACCAAAATTCGTGTTGTGAGCCTAAGATACCCAAAGACTTCGTCCAAGAACGCGATGCGATCCGCGACTAAAACTTGGAGTCAGACAGCGGGGGTTACCAGAGAATTGCGACGTACCGGAACTCTTGCCAATACGCATTTTCGATTAAACCAACCAAACCCACCAATCAGGGCCAACTAGAATGTTACCCAAAAATATATGTATATAATAGACAAAATGACCCCAACTATCGAAGGTAGACAAGATGACTCACGAGACGGTGTGGGAGGTCTCGCTTATATGTAAGTAATAAAATTTTCTGAGTTGTGCTGACCCTCGGTGTATTCGGCTTTGAAGTTGGGCACGCTGGCACGACGATCCCTAGCTCTAGTAAGCCTCCGCTAAGTCGTCGTGTTTAGCTTTAAAGCTTTAGAGGCTCAAAGAGAACCAGCCCAGCGCGTTACGATAAGTAATCCTCACGTATCGATATATTTGACAACTAAAAATGAGAGATGCCGGGTTGCAGACGTGACTTGGAAGCCTCGAATTCGGAGCCGATGTCGGTTTGTTGAGGTAAATCCATACAAGCTGGGGACCGCTAGAGCGAATTCAGCTGAGAATGGAGAGAATCCTAGAGGCTGGAAAGCTTTTTTCGCGGGGAAATTAAATATTGCGGAGTAGCAGCAGATGCTGTAGCGTAGGAGCTGGGACCCTGGATCGGCAACCGACCAGTCATCTTTCCTCTATTCTTCCCTCCATTCCTAACCGTGGCTAGCTGATGCTCGAGCTTTTATCCCTTTCCAAACCCCTCCAATACATCCGCCCTGACTATCATCCGGTAGGCGATATCCCGATGAGTTTCAGGAATACATGATGCATTAGTTCATCCGGTTCAAAGACAACGGGATGGACGTTGAACTGCGAAGAGCCGTTCTAAGCCCTAGTTAACTGCGGATATCCCTCGAACTTGCGAGTTCTCTTCTCAATTATGCTGATGATGTTTCACGATCAGCAGGTCGCCGCAACCGTGGGCTAGGCTTTAAGATTGTAAAACCTGGGGTGATGAGTTGACTCTCTTCAATATGAAACATACTTGCAGACTTCATAATCATTATGCATAGCTTCGTTAGATGCGCAGAACTTGCGGGTAATGGAACCAGCAATTGGCGATTCGACATCGTCGTCAAGGATGATTGACGGTAGATTGTCTCTCAATTCAGGAACAACACCCTCCTAGGTTAGAATGTATTAGACACAAAAGCATCGAGAGTCGGATGAGAATACCTATGTAAGTTAATATATCTCATTCACTCAGCCGCTAGAGGCGTTGGTCTTTGGTTAGCACGTGACGGCTTCCCGAAACAAGATTGTTGTCTTCCATAACTACTACTGTAGGTAGCTCCATATCGATGTCCTTGTAGTAGGTGTATATAAATACCTACCTACCTTGTCCGCTGTCTTTAAAGCGTGTTTTGGTCGACTCGTAGCCTAGAGCCTCAGATTGCAGCCGATCTTACAAAGGGGCATAAGTGTACCGCTGATTTATACCTAGACTTAAATTTGCTCAATGTATTACACATTACATAAATAAAACACGGACTGCCCGACTCAGCTCAAGTGACGAATTCTGTTCGTGTCGTCCCACCTACGAATGAGATCGCAAGACGTCGTGTGTGGCCGGATTGTGAACCTCCGTTCCCACGTTGTGGTCTTAGAGGACAGGAGGGGAACACTACTCGATTGCGCAATACTAGTACTGTTGACGCAGTTGAAACACTCGGGTATCGAAGTTTCGATTTGCCCCATAGACTAAAACAATGGGTTGACGCACGCGAGAAATCCGACCCAGGAGCCTGGTTTGAGTATCGTGTTTGATGAATGAGACGTCCAATCATCGATCACTAACTTGGTACGGTAGTGGTTGATGTTACCCCCACGCGTGGCATTTATGTATTCGTGATCATCATACCACGCGGTACAACCATGCTGGCCTATTTAATAGTTGAGAGGTTATACATAGGATAACACACAGTATGAGTGGAATATACTCTTATGCCTTAGTTGGTAGGTAATACAGATGTATGTAGCTAAAATGTTCGGTGACATCAATAGTAGGTAGGTAGCGCCGTAGCGGTATGTGCTGTGTAACGTGTAACGATGTAACAACCTATCGTCATAGCTGGTAGAAGTTGCGTGATTAAGCTAATGCCGTTCTCGGTTTAGCGTATGCGAGGCTGTGAGGCGCCTTCGGGCGATTTATTACCAAATCGAGATTGATTTTTATCTCTTGGCATTAGAGGAGGATGAACAGACCAATAGTAACCCCCACGAGCGAATGGTTCCCTGTACACTATTTCGGAGACGCCTGTTCGGTTAGCCCATCAGGTAATGGAAGAGTTACCTACTGTACCAATGTACATACATAAGTCTTAGGTCTTGAGTAGCAGAGTAGTTGGTTAGTTAATAGGAATTGGCGGGTATGCATCCATCCATGCTACTATGCAATGTCAAAGTAAATAAAATACACCGTACGTTGTTACTAAAATTGCAGTTAGAATCCTCATGACATCTTGAGGCAAAGCATTACGTCTCCCATACATACTTACATGTATATGCGAATGAAGGATTACCTTGCTCGGTCGGTCCTTTATAGACATTTATACGCTAGATACGTAAGGTACATCGTACATGTACCTACCTAATAAGAATACATACATGGATAGGCGTCCTTTCCTAGCATATCAGGGCAATCGCAACTTGCATGTACAACACTTCAGCTTTTTTAAACTTGATTCCACTCCACGTTCTTCTTAAATCCTATTTCCTCCCTCTTCTCTTTCTCTCGTTCGAAGTATACTTAATATACATACGACGGTTTCAGTCCCCGATAAACACAGCATCGCCTATCCCGTGTAATGTGTGCGACTACCAAAATTAGAGATTAACTAAACTTAAGCTCACGCCGTACTCTGCTCGGCACCTGTCTCCATCTCCTCCTTATCTCTCCAATCTTTGGTGGCTTGTGCCTATCGTCAACATGAAGGCAGAATACTCGGACGAGCCATCGGCCTTCGAAGCCCATGAGACAGCTATACCTCGTGGGTGGTCTGCTTGGTTCGGTGGTCCTCATGTCAAGATAGGACCCCGTATCGCTCCTCAGATAATACCGCTTAGCATTGAAGGTCGAGACTCGGACAGTAATATCAGCAGCGATGCAATCCTTAACAAGCAACTTGAGGAGGAGGCCAATTGTGCTATTCAATATCGTACATGTAGTTGGCAAAAGGTGTGTCCAAGCCGGCATATGAATCTGAATCCCGGCGGGAAGCCAAGGATCTAGCAATTTACTAACGCCTCGTCTCTGTTCGACGATAGACAGCCGCATTGTTATTCTCTGAATACATCTGTTTGGTAAGTTTCAGTTATCCCTTTTTACTAAACAGCAATTTAATATCCGATTCTTCTTATATGCTTCCTATTCTTTGTGCACAACTTTCACTTCCACTACCAATGATGCCGTCATTAAATCGAGTCTAACATATCAATAGGCCATCATGAGCTTCCCGTGGTCTTACAGCGTCCTCGGACTTGTCCCAGGGTAAGCTTTCTTAGCTCCTGGGCACTTATCTTGGTAAACCTTTTATGTACCTAGCGACTGACATACCGTTTAGGCTCATTCTTACTGTCGTTCAAGCTCTTATAGTCCTATACACGTGTGTTATCCAGAACCACCCTGCCATATTGCCATGCTGACAATTTCGCGATAGCTCCATTGTGCTGTGGGAATTCTGTCTGCGACATCCCGAGGTTAGAGACGTATGTGATATTGGTCAGATGCTATTTTGGGGCCAGACATGGGCATGGTACTTCACAGCTGTTATGTTCATTTTGAACAACACATTTATTCAGGTAAGTCGACACTCACAGATTAATTAAGGTCCCTAAACTTAACTTCTCTGAAGGGTCTCCATGTTCTCGTTGGGGCCAAGTATCTGAACACCATGGTCGGCCCGAACGCAAGCATCTCTTGCCAAACCGTATCCTTTGGGGCTATCATCACTGTTATTTGCTGGCTGTCGTCTTTACCTCGTACTTTCAGTATGCTGTCGAAGCTTGGAACTGCATCAGCGGCATTTACTTTTATCTCGGTCATCCTGGCCACAATTTTTGCCGGCATTCAGAGCCATCCTGCAGGCTTCAGTGCCGAAGCCGCTACCGACCCTGACACCGGCGCAGCACTGCCTTTCGGTAACCCAATCGTTACCGCTGTGCCGGTCCTCGGAACCACATTTGTTTCAGGCCTGGGAGCATTCCTTAACATCAGGTACTATACTATCGCCCACTGAGGTCTATACCATTACTAACAATTGAATAGCTACACTTTCATTGGGCAGATTACTCTTCCCAGCTTCATTGCTGAGATGCGTGAGCCGAGAGATTTTCCTAAGGCTCTTTGGGCATGCACAATTCTCGAGATCCTCGTGTTCAGCATTGTTGGCGCAGTCACATATGCGTTCGTTGGCAACCAGTATATGACGTCACCAGCTTTTGGGTCATTGATCCCGCTGTACAAGAAGATTGCGTTCTCGTTCATGATTCCTACGATTATCTTCCTGGGTGTTTTGTATGCCTCCGTGTCGGCTCGATTCATCTTCTTCCGAATCTTCCAAAACTCGCGACACAAGAACGAGCATACCGTTGTTGGATGGGTAGCATGGGCACTCATTTTGCGTAGGGTTTTGTAACACCTCAATTTTTATATTTATGCTAACATGCCATTTAGTCGCGACTTGGATTCTCGCTTTCGTGATCGCAAACTCAATTCCGTTCTTCAACTCTCGTGGGTCTCGGCTGTTCCACCATTCCAAGAGCTAAACTAACAAGTCTTAGTTCTCTCCCTCATGTCCTCGCTATTCGACTCCTTTTTTGGTTTTATCTTCTGGGGTGTTGCTTATTTCCGCATGCGGAAAGCTGACGGACACGTCGCATTCCTCAGGGACCGATCACTCCGTGGTTGGTTTGAGGGCATTTTGAATATTATCATTATCTTGACTGGCATTTTCTTCCTTTCGGCTGGAACCTACGCAAGTGTCCAGGGTATTTTGGATGAGTTTGCGCTGGGTACAGTTGGAAGCGTATTCCAATGTGCGAGCAATGGCATTTAAAAGTTTTCATGTATATGTTTTCTTGAAGAGCAGGAGATACCCATGTATGAAAATACGGATGAGCATGAGATCAGGAAGCGGGGACATTATTATAAACGCCTTGCAATTGGAAAAGGTTGGGGATGTACACGGATTACTTTCGTCATTCAGCTGAGTCGACGAAGTTGGAAGAAGGGGATTGGCACATCTTATCACAGTATAGTAATGCAGGAGAGGAGAGGTGCATTTCTAAGAGCCCTCTCTTAAATCTAGCATGAAGCATCGAAAAAGCATCCAGTGGATGCACACTACAACCAAGACCACCTGCTCTCTAGTCTTTTTTAGCTGCCGTTCCACTTACGAATCACTTTCATAACTGAGCTGACTTTACCGCAGGTATCCATTATCGTCTCGCGCTACAGCTCAAGCATACACTAGCCTACTAGGAAGAAAACATGGTGAGTTCCAAGGTTAGGTAGGTTCACTACGTCAATCTCTCATAATCATATACAATTTTAAGCAATTAGTAAGCAAGAAAGGGGACAGAGAGAGGTACCTAGTCATAGCTCGTGTATTATCGACAGCTATTACATCGCCTGCGTTTTAAGTGCTGTTCGTCGAAATGTTACATCATGGTATATTCTTGTCGCAATAGCCTTGCTTCGTCGCCTTTCGACACATCCGTAACTAAACGTCTAGACTTCGTAAATATAACACGCTAAATGCCTCCGGTGTCGCGAAAGGTACGGTATCGAGGCAGTAGATATGTAACTAGCACTCGGCGACCGCTAACTTAGCCCCCCTTTTCGTCGTATCCCTTCCAAGGCGCTCTATATTAGTCTCGAAGCTCGTATACGCACCATACCCATAAATGAGGCCGCCGACTATGTTAGGTAGATTTTTTAAGTAGATGGCGTTGCACATATATAGGGGAAGCGTACGTAAGAGAGGCGAGCTTCGCAAATCTTGGAAGAAAAAAATATCTTAAGAGTACCTAGGTAATTAAGTTAAATATCGCTGTCAAGCCACGATATGTCGTTTCTCGTTCCCTGACGTCACGACATGGAAAAATGTTTGCCTAATTCTTGCCAACACGCCTATCGGGAAGATAGAGAGAAAATTCTCGACCGGCGCCAATACTGCTAAACTCGCATCGACCCTAGCAAGGAATATTTCCACGTAGGAGAGAGAGCATGTAGGGCGCGCCATCCAACCTGTCACCCCAAAAGTCGGCTCGAAGGTGGAATCAGAGACCTTTATTATTCACCGATTGATTCTTATAACAAGAGTACCCGCCATGTATGCCTTCTTCCAAGGCTTAACAAGATAAGCCAACTTCAAAGTCGTAAGGGGCCGAACATATACGAGGTCTCTCTCTGCGAGGCCCCTCCGCTGCCCCTCGACAGCGGCGCAATGTAGCGACCGATTCCGCACCGACGGGAACAGCTGTCTTCCTCTTCCGCCAAAGTGACGGTGATCAAACAGACAAACGCTCGACAAACCCAGCTGCTATGCGTGTATTCGTACACTTACAAACCTACACAACGAACGATTTCTCAAACTCCAGCCGCACCCGGAGCAAACGGCTATACCAAAAGTCAACGGTGCAAAAACCTTCCGAGAGACGCAAAATACCTAGAAAGCCTCCTTGTATTGAAATTTTCTTCGAAAATGTTTCGAGGTAACCAAGTTCCAAAGACTTGAACCCTTAAAAATGGAGGGTCGAGTGACGGTTTAAACCGAGGGTCATCGTTAAGGATGAGATAAAAGAATTCCACATTACAACGCGTTGTTTAACAAAATTTGAACCAAGAAACGACATACAAACCCGCCTTAAGAGGGGAAGGGGTATCCATGAAGAAGTATTCTTCTCTTCTCCGTTTTTTCTTCTTCCCGTTGGAACGGGGATCATCATCAAAGTCCCTTCAACAACAACCAAAAAAAAAGTATTCCCCTCAAAAACGTGAAACCTCGTCATCAAACTTTCAAAGCATCAATCCACCCGTCAACCCGACCCGTTCGCTAACCCATGTCATCACTTTTTTGTTTTTGTTTCCAGGCGATCCCAACAAACAAAATTTTGAAACTAATTATCCTGTCCTTCTAAATCGCCGAATCGAGAATTCCTGCGATTTCTGAGGAGGACCGCGCTCGACGAATGCACCATTCGAATCGTCATGTCCCAGTAGATACTACCCCGGCGCGAAGCCCCCTCCGCCTAGGTATTAGAGGGCCTCTCATTATGTGTCGCCTGGTTAGGTGGTGGGGAGCTCGGTAACGGGATATCGTGTGGAGCAGTCGTGGAATTTAGCTCAGAAGTTGGGCTCACAGTCTGCGCTGGATTTGAAGCTGCGGGCACCCCCTTCTCATCAATGCTTCCCATGGTATCCACGCTCTTTCCTCCCGGGGATAGGAAACCTTGTCCATGTTCTCTAGGAGGGGATTTCGTGCGCTTAATCTCCACATTCTCCTTTGCTTCTCGGTACTTATTCTTGATCCATCCAAGAGGCCCCTTAGGCTCTTCTTTCTCTCTACTTCCTGCCTCACTTTCAGCCAGTGTTGCTGCTACGTCCGAAGAGTCGCCAGTCCAGCTTTTCCGTGGTCTCTGTCCACTTCCAACCGACGATGTACTCATTTCGGCATTGCTGTTAGAGCCTAAATTTTGAGGGGGCGTGCCGGGCATGTCTTCCTTCCGTCGAGATATGCGCCACCGACGCTTCTTCTCCTTCTCGGCATTTTCCGCGGCAGAGGGGGCAGGCAAGTTTTCTTCTACTTGGTCTATATCGGATCCCTCGTTGAATGATGAATGCAAGGAGGTTGACGGTGACGATTTTGGTTTGAGTGAGTTAATGTGCTCTGGATCAACTTGAGTAGTACTCGCAGATGGAACCTGAGATGGAACCTGAGATGGAACCTGAGATGGAACCTGAGATGGAACCTGAGATGGTACCTGAGATGATACCTGGGATGATACCTGGGATGGCACCTGAGATGCTCGTGGGGTCGGCTCCGATGGAGTGTCTATAGATGTACCATTCTCTGGGATAGTCGCATCGAGGTGAGAGGTCCTGTACTCTATTGGGTTGCTCGAGGGCTCGACTGCTGGGGAAACTGCCTCCGAATGAGGTAGTGAAGCAGTGGAACTTTGTGCGCTCGGATTTGTACTGCTTGCTAATCGCTTCTTCCGTAATTTGTTGGGCTGTCGTCTTTCGCCTTCGGAGCCTGGTGTTCGTTGGAACAGACTCTGGAGGTTCCTTTCCTTCAGGGGCGTCGTGAAATCACTGGGGGGTCCTAACAACCTTTCCTGGCTTCTAACAGCAGGCTGTGATCCTGCTGACATCGGAGTCAGGTGTTGTGATGTTGCGGGTGATCGTTCGGGAGCAGCTAGTGCTTCTTCAGCCACGGTTGGAGGGGCGGCTACGGTAGGGCCAACAGGCGAGGGCGAACCTGGAGCTACCGCGACAGTTGGTGAACTCTGTCGAGATGGAAACCGTCCCGAAGGAATATGAGGAGATTTCTTGGATGGAACTGTGTTGCTCCTAGCAAGCCCACTATTTGGTGTCAGGGCAGGGCTGCCAGGCGTGGATGCACCATTGGACTGCAGGGAATGTCGCGAAGATGTAGAACGATTCCTCCGTATCTTGCCATCTCTGCTAACGCTCTCAGCGCCAGCACTCGCATTCGAAGCGGATCTTACTACGCCAGTGCTGCGACTCGGGGTCGCGGGCGTCACAACGGTCGGCAGCGGGCCCTTCTCAATTTCTTGTTTAGTCTTTTCATCTGTGGCGGTGCCTTGCATACCAATCAAGAAATGGTCCTGGTTTTCAATCAGGAAAATGATGACACACTGATTTAGCCGGTACTCCTCGGGCGCCATGGCATGCTGCGGGTGAGATAGCATTCCAGGCTGGAAGATGGCGGCTAGATTCTGCGCCGTCATTCGATTCTCGTCAGCCTTAGCGGCAAAGACTGCGAGCAGGTCTAGGATATATAAAAGCAACTGTCTGTTGAGTGGAGGCAGATCCTTGATCAACTGTTGGTACTTCTCTATAGCCTCAGTTTCATTAAAATCTTCGACTAGCTGGGTGCCCTCGGTATCGCCAACAGCTTGCTTCGTATGTCCGCGCAAGGGATCTCGGAACCGCTCGTAGAGATCTAGCGGAACGACGGGTTCGGGTAGGTCGTTTAAGTATCGTCTGAGGACATTAGCAGCATCGTGGACCGTATATCCATCCCACACGAGACCTTTGCCATATCGATCGGGTGAGTCGAATTGTAGCTTCAACTCCTTAATGCGCTTTTCGGAGCCGCTGAGACGGAAGATCCCCTCTACACCAGTGGCTGGGTGGTTGTCAGTATAAGAGTACCAAACTCTTCGTGGATTCATCACCAACCTTTTTCCTTCAGAAAAACACCACATTTGGCTACCACAATGGGTACGTATCCATAGATGTAGCTTTTCCCCCTTTCATCGACGAGTGAAATAGCAACGTTCGCGTAGGTGATGCTCTGGCGTAGAGGAACTCCGAATATACCCTTGGGTTGTGTGTCTATCGTAGAGCTCATATTAGTTATCGTCCTTGTACCGTGGTCGCATTCCACGTTTCTGTGCCCTTCTATCCTATCGGAATAGAATAGAGGCCTTGTCAAGTAAGAAACCGCAGCTTGAAACCAGCTACTCATGGTGAACTGAAGAGGGCATTCCGATGTAGAGAAAATTCCATAAAGTATTCCCTATGCTAATCGCGTCGGGAGAGCGATGGGGATAAAAAGTTGGTGGCTTGCAGGAAAAGACCAGATGGAGCCTGATTGGTACAGTAGCAGGATGGGTGTGGTGGGTGGTGAGTGGTGAGTGGTGGATGGTATGTGGTATGTGGTGTCGCCCTTACCTTGAGTCTCTTGATGCTTTGCCCGGGTTTGGAAACTCTTCCACCACGACTTCAGATCTCGTTTGCTTGGCGGTGAGGCAGGATGAGCAGGATGATGGGGCTGTTGAGGTGGACTCATTTGCGGATCTCGTCGTGGTGGTTTTGACGGGGTGATAGCAGACGTCATTGTGTCTATGACGCGCGGGCGGGCGACGGTTACCGCGACCGTCAGCAGGGCTAGGTTGGAGATTCGTGGTGGAAATATATGCGCGCGCTCTTTTTTAAGCTATCGTTTGAATCGGCGGTGAGATGGAAGAAGCCTGGAGAAAATGGTCGTGTTGAGAGGCGTAAGTTGTGAGTTGTGAACACGACGTCGAGTGCGGGCGTTGTTGTGTGGACGTGGTGGGTAGGTAAGTGGATTGTTGATTGATTGCCGACGATAGACAGCTGGAGGACGGTACAGGACGGTACGGTACAGGAATGGGATAGGTGATATCCAGTGGGATGTGCGTTGGGTCCAGGCCGTAAATGTTTCAGGACGAGCTCGACCGGGACCTAACAAATTAGGTGTCGACAATCTTTATAATTTGCGAATATTTTAACGTGTTCGTGAGAGGCATCAGGGCATCAGGGTATCCAGGGCATCAGGTATTATTTGAAAGATGAAAAGTGAATGTGGTGGCCTCGATATTACAACAGGGTAGGTTATTAAAAGAGGTAAAAGGTGGTGGATTGGTTAGATTGATCTTGGGAATGGCTGTAGAATGAGAGAGCAGCGGACCCTCCAAAAATCTACATTCTACATTCATTCAGTACCTAAACTTTGTACCTTACCTACCTCTTTGAAGTGCTACATTATGTACCTAATGTACCTACCTACCCACCCACTCACCCATGCCTACTACCTTATTTAGCCCAGGTGGGCATCGCTACTACCTACTGCAACTCTGTCACCTGTGGCTGATGTACTGTATAATACTGTGCATCTAGTACTTGCCTTAAAATATCTTCCGGTCAAGTAATAACCTTCCCGCATTGGAATTCTACTATTTCGTATGGAAGCTTCAACTTTTATTATGCAGTTCCTGAGGAGTACGTTATACGACCTGACCAATACCAATATTACCTCTCTTTGACTCCTTAATGGTGTATTCATTGTCTATCTAAGTAGGTAGGTAGATAATTCATCGATAATGAATGCCTACAAAATCCATTATCGATATTCGGGCTATTTTCGCGCCCCTTTCTATAATCTACAACAAAACATCCACATCGTCACATCAAACACATTATACGAACCTCTTCTATCATGCAAGTCATAGCCTTAGAGCATTTCTGTTACCGCCATTCCGCCATTGAACCTTTAAAGTTCTGCCTTAAGAGACTTACTTTTTAGACCATTTTCTTTTTACACTTGGCACCCCCATATTCGATGCGGTTCAAACCTACAGGTCTCGTATCTGTAAATCCACCATAGAGATAGACTCGACGACCAGATTAGGTTAAGTTGGTGTGAAAACTTTCGAGCCATACACGAGTCTTGGGGGATGCTCATAAACGCTGCCAAGCTACCTACTTACAACACATTTTCCTTATTTTCCTTATTTTCTATAGAAAGGTGATGGATGGGAACTAGTAGGCTTGAAAGTAATCGTGGACCGTGTTCGAGACTGTGCTAAGCCTCCTGGTTACCTTTGTAGCGACCCCATTACCGGCTTCCAATGCTTACATCAGGGTCTAGAGGCTAGCGCTTGAACAAAGACCTGCAGCCAGCAGGTATCGGGGAGGATTTGAGGCCTACAAGTCTGCAAGTTTAGACAGGCACACAAACACCTAGACTTTTTCTCGTATCGTCCTAAACTTGTTTAGGGTTGACATTCTTTGTCTGAAACATGGTTCAAGTTGCATTCAAACCTTCAATCCGCTCTCTCTATAATAGTCAATACTTACCTGTATTCTGTACGATAGCAGAAATAAGTATGTAGACCCGACACTCTTCCAAAAGCTATTATTAGCTCAAGATTAGCTCGAGGTACACAACCTGCGAGACCGTTATTTGATAGGTATCTGAGACCTGACTTCAACTTACTTACATACGTCAAAGTGCAACTTATCTCGGGGCGACAAGCCACACAAAGCGACAGTTGAATATGCGCATAATGTCTATAGATGTTTTACGGATCCGTATAGTTATACAATACATACATACATACCTACCTACCTATGTAAGCAGTCCACAACAGCCAAACATCGCGTACGTATTGTACGTACGTATGTACTTTCTCTATCTTGCGTTTGACTATTGCCACCAAGTTCTATTATGCCGGGCAGTTATCATGCCGTCAGCGTCATATGCTACAACTTCCAAGTTTTTGATAGGGCAAGGCGAAAGGGGGTCGAGGGGGGTTAGATCGATGGGAGCGTCTCCTAAAACAGAGCAAATAATCCACCCTAGCCCGCTCAGCTGCTTTAGTGCCAGTGCCGTCCATCGCCTTTATTGACTGGAAGCTTGACAAGTTAGGTACCTACGGATAGGGCTAGCAGGCTAGGTAGTAGTAGGAGAGGGGGGCGGGTCAAACGCACATACATACTACCTGATACATATATGGATACTTACATATCTACCTCATAACATCATACATAATAGATTAGGTAACGTAAGGCTCTTGGTAGCTTTACCGTGATGACAGGATGGATGTTTTCTTTCAAATCCCAAGTCCCAAGTCCCCCAAGTTCCAGAGATGACGTCGACCCGATACCCAGACCCGTCCCCACGGCGTTCCTGTAGCACCTACGTACCTCGCGCAGAGAGCTCCATGGGATTGACATCCTTTGTCGAATCCGGTTCTCCCTTGGCATCCTTTTCCTTCGTGTTGGCTTCACGAACGCACCTGTTCCAAATATCGCTCCCGCGCAACGCACGTACAGTTCCGTACGAAGCTTACATGCTTAGCGTATTGGCGAATGTCATCGCCGACAGGAAAAGAGGCAGAGAGGTTGACAGCTCCCAAGGTCGTCGTAGCGTGTCACAGGCATTCGAAAAAACCCCGCCACCGATCTGCCTAAGCGCTTACCTCATTGGTGCTCAATCTTGCCGGGTCCTAAATTTAGCAGGGTTTCCGTACTTGCTTCATACATATCTGCTTACCAGCCTGCCTCGAGTCCTGAGGTAGATCAGTAGATCAGTAGTCGAAAGGTATTAAAGTAATATGCAAGGTCGCGCAACTCTCGACGCTCCCGCCCTTAGTCGTCGCCTTCGGCTGTCAACCTGGCCTGGGCCGCAGATCGTCGTCTTAGCAGGATCTGCTATTACGTAGCCGAGCATGGCTGAGAGGGTCACGAACGACGCCGCGGGAGCCGGTCAAGCTGTAAAACCAGGTACGAGAAACCTTCATGTTGGACTCGACTAAAGGTACATACCTACCTACCTAGGTATACAGCTTACATCAATAATCCTTCCACAAGCTTTCCCCACAGATCACCTCTTTAGTAGAATAACCCATCCTGTAAACTGAATCTATGCACCTAGTCTAGATAGTCTCAAAGCTAGCTATCGCTCTACAATTTACTAGCGATGGACTTCATGTGCCTAAAGTAAAGCAAGATCTTGTTGAACGGCCTACTAGTATTATGAATGGAGGTATTTAATCCAAAACCGGCATCTAGCTCCTGTAGATCTATAAAAACGAAACAACCGTCGACCTAGCTTGCCGGCTGGGCTAGCCTTCCAAGCAACTAATTATCCATGGCGATAGATCGATCGACGCTGTAGTTCAGGCACTAGTGCCAACTTCTAAGCGCACGTCATATCATGAGCTTGCTCTGGCCTTGATATAGAGTTGGAGTTCCTCGCCTAGGTCACGGGATGGCTTATATGTAACATCGTAGGCTTCCCAACAACTCCCACACGATCCTCCAGACAACCTACAACTGTCGATGGAATGATCACGAGGTCTAGAGTGATATCATATGCAACCAGGTTCATCAAGTCTCGAGGTTGAAAAGAAAAGAGACCAAAGCATCGTCAATTTCCGGCTATTCATACGGTATCGAGAAGGGTAAGACTACCTTATACATTTGTAGATACAGGAGGCCTTCATGGTCCAGTCATATGCAAAACCAGCCCCGAATCAGCTCTAGCGAACCTGAGAATTTCTACCATGACACCGACCATCGAGACGAGGAGGAACAAAAAAAACAAGGAAACATGAAAACCGGTTGACCCTCCTTTCCCTAGCCACGAACACCCCATATCTCTTCCAAAAGGGGTATTCGGTCGTTGCAAAGAAAAAGATGCCAAACAGTAGTCTGGGAACCTATACCGCCCGTGTATAGGATCATGGCAAACCAATACCGCGTAATCGTGGTGCCGTTTGTCCCCGCCTTTACGCCAGACTCTGCGACAGAGAATACTCTGCGCGAACACGCCAACTTACACGTAAGACCAGGTGACGCCCTTATCAATCCAGTAGGCATGCGCCCCGAGTCCCCAAGAGCGTTTTCGTCCGAAAAGAAAAATGCCGATTCGACGGCAATAATAAAAAGAATATTGAATGCTTATAAGTATAATGAGACTGAAACCAGGTCGCCGCCTAAACGCCAGATAATGATTCCTGCCGAGAACGATGAGATCAACCACTGCCAATGATAGGCTGTGATCAGTCTTAATAAACAAATTATGAAGGCCGCGGGGCGAAAATAGTTGTAGTGCAATCTTTTACGTGTCATCATACGTCGTGAGAAATGGTGCCCTCGTGTCATTAAGCACCTATGGGAACACTCCGCGGGGTAACATCACCGCTTCGCTTTCGGGGTAAGATTTGTTGCGCCTTCGAGGCGTTCGCAATCATCTGTAATTTCTTTCGGAGAGCCGTAAGTCTGCCATTGATCATTTGGATCACTTGTTCAATATCAGCCACCTGCCTTCGTCTAACAAATAAGGGGTACATACTCTTATGAACGGCTTGTTGGTCGTCCGAGTTGATTTCGGACGATGAACCTTCCCGCATTATATCACGTTCGGCCTTCGAGGATCCCGAAAGTCTACGCTTCGATAGATCCTCATCATTGTCCAGCACTGCTTCTAGCATGCGGATGGCAGTCACGTACGAGATTTCGCACCCAGGCAAATCTTCGTTAGCGATCTCGTTGATGGCAGCGGTGCGACTCATCTCGAGAGCCCTTTCGTACATCAACTTTTCCGCGCTAAGACCAGCCGTCAACACGATGCCTTCAGTACTAGAAGTTCCCGCTAGAGTGATTTCGAGCTGGTTATTTACAGGATGGCTTGGGTGATCGTCTGGGAGCAACTTCTGGGCGTCAAGTAGCTTCAGTCGTACCACTTCAGCCTTTTCCAAAGTCTCGTTGAACCGCTTTCGAACCCATTGGACGGCCGAGTTCACCCGCTGTATCAAGTTCTGCATGCTCACCGCGTCACGATTTATGACATGCTGCGCAGAGGTTGATTCGATCCGGTTTTTGCGCGTCCACCATATATTTGCGATGTCCATTGACTTCGCGAGTAGCGAGAGAGCCTTCACGTAAAGAACAAGGGCTTCTTCCGAGAGCGCCACAATCGCCTCCACCGTGAGACCGTCGTCCTCTTCCGATGCTATCGTATCAGCAGGTATTCCACCAAGGCCATGATCCATCGACGGAGCTAATGGTACAAGTTGTTTGTACTTGACCTCAGCAAATCCCCAAACGACGTCACTTCGCGTCGCATAATCCTCGATGCACTGAGCGACACGTAGGTCTTCATCGATCGGGCCGCCTTGACGGCCGTCCGTGATGAGGCCGGCGGGGGCAGTTGGGGTGGGATATGCCGGGAACGCATTATAGGGGTGCGGAGGCGATGCGCCTTTACCAAGCAAATGCGTCGGATATTTAAAGCCGAAAATTCTCAAGCTTGCATCTGAAATCGCGTTGTAGATGGCAGACGTTGTAGAGCCAGGACTACCAGACATCCCGGCCGCGTTTCTATCATACGAGCCTCGACGATAATGCTCAGGTCGCTGCCTACCCTGTGCGATTTGAAGGGCATTGGAAGGTTGGGCGGGAATTGCACCGGTCGTCGATGTTGGAACTCCTTGCTGAGTAGCACGGCGGATAATTTGACCCGACCTCGGAGACGACGCTTGCGCTTGTGCTCCTTTAGCAGCCAGCTCGTCGGCGAATGCATTCACCTCAACATGCTTCTTCTCTACCACGACGTAATCCCGCTCGAAAGCGATTTCTTGAGCAGCTCTTTCTCGCTCATCTATTGTAGAACGATCCGACCTACCCTTGCCCTTTCCAAACTCCCCATGTGGAGGTGATTGGCCGTGAGAATACCTGTTAAGTGAAGCATTGGATGGTACCCGCTTTCGACGGTCTTCTATCAAGTCCGGACGGGTAGGCGCCGACGTGGAAGGCATCGCCTGTGGCCGGCGGATCCCGAGACCCGGAGCGATTTCGTCCCTGGGGGATTCAACAACATGCGACGTACCCTGAACCTGCGAATACTGATTGAATTCGGTGGGAGAAACTAGAGGTGACGGTTTAAGTGGTCTCTCTCGAGGGGAGGGAGAACCAGCACCCTGACGTGCCATGTCCGGATCAGTACCATATCGGCGATGGGATGGCGCACGTCGCGGGATTAAGTCGGAGTCATCCGTCCTAGAGACAGCACGCGCTTCCTTCGATGGCTGTCTCTGAATCCGAGGTATGTCGTCCTCAACTAAGTCGGGTATTTCACTTGCAATGACGGAATGGCTAAAGAAATCCTCGAAGCTTAACCTTTCAACGGGGTTGCGCTTCAAAAGCGCGCGAATCATGGCCTTAAGATCCGAGCTGACCTGGCATTCTCGGGAGAACTTGATTTGCGCATCGGAACTTTCAATCTTCCTCAGAAGTTCAACATGATTGCTAGCTCGGAACGGTGGCTTGCCGCATATCATTTCGTATGCGACAGTTCCGACAGACCACAAGTCTGCTTTAGCATCGTATCGCTCATAGCGGAGGATTTCGGGAGCCATGTAAAGAGGAGACCCGCACAACGTCTCAGCTAGGGATGTTGATGGTAGGACTCGGGCGAAGCCGAAATCAGCTAGCTTCAACATCGGCAGCGATTGTAACCCGACAGCCGGTATTAACGAATCGTTACTGGCGCTAAGGATTGGACGGCTGTCCTTACTCGTTTGCCTGTACTGGACCGATGGAAGTAGCAAGAGATTCTGCGGCTTGATGTCTCGATGGACGAAATTGCCTTCCCGTAGAAATTGTAAGGCGCTAGCAAGCTGCTTGAGGAAATGTCGGATGACGACTTCGTTGAGGCCAGCACCGGGGACGCTAGGATACTTTCGGGCCATGTCGCATGTGGCAGGGTGTGTAATAAGTTTCTCTCTCTTCTTAATAAATAATGACAAGTCACCCAGTTCACAGTATTCCATCATCAGGTTAATGTGGGTCGAGGACTCGACGCAGTCATGGAGGGCGACGATGTGTGGATGTCGGAGCTTCTTGAGGATCTTGATTTCGCTATAGAGATTCTCCTTCAGCTTCTTGTTCAATCGCGCGAGCTCGACGGATTTGATAGCGACTAGAGCACCGGATACCTGCACCACCTCCATTAGCCAAGCTGCGATGCTTCAGTGTGACTCACGATCGTGGTAGGAGAGCCGTGCTACTGGCTACGGCGCCAAGAATGTACGAAAAGAAGCTTAAAAATGAGCTTAAAGCTGTCTCTATACTTGAATACAACTAGAAGCGCAACAGAATAGGTCGCGAAAGGGAATAGGTATGCTATTGGGTAGGTACTGTAAGGGTGCCATAGAGAGCTTGAAGATACGAACCTTATGCTTGCCCATATATACCTGGGCAAAGCTACCTTTACCTATCTCAGAACCAAGAATGAACTGACCAACGACATCATCGACAGCCCTCCCACGACGAGAGGACGAGCCCGAAGTTGCTCGATGATCAGCCATGGCTTCCTGTGTGGATTGAGCTATGACAGGAAGCTGTGGTTAATGCAGCCCGGGGGCTTATAAGGGAATCGGGATGAAGGCGGTAGCTCGAGTATTCGTCATGTACACATATAGGTCGGGTGTGGATGAAAAAGATGGTGGTTCGCTGATGGAAAAGGGGGTAAAGATGCACAAGGCAACGGGAGTGAATGAAGTCGAAGAGAAGACCAGTTAGAAAGTTCGCGTGTCTCTGGAAACGACCAAGGCTTAGGTCGGGACTTGGACGTCAAAGTGGATGTAAATGATGTACTCCGTAGAGGCAGGGTATCCGATAGGTCGGTCGACGGAGAATCGAGGCCCTGGGACAGGAACCTTGAAAGGCGGGGATGTCTGTGTCACCTTCGAATGACAAGACAAGACACACAGGAACCTTGATAGATTTTAGGCCACAAGGGTACAACGGTACCTAAATGATAATCGATACTTGAGATCTCTGTATCTCTCGAGTTGACCAGGCGACCTTTTTTTTTTTTAATCTTTTTTTATCCTTTTTTTTTAATTTAATCCCCTTGTGTTGAATTGGGGAACCAGAGACGATGGTTGAACGGTTGAACGCAGATAAGAGGCAAGAGGTGTGCAACAGGTAAGAAATAAAGTATTAAAAATAAACGTAGGTCTACCAGATTAGGTACGGGATAATATGACTGAACGTATTGATGGTACCGTATGTATAAGACCTTGGAAAGGTCAGGTAGGGGTCAAGTATAGGTCAAATAAAGTCCTGGATGTCCTAGGTTCCTGTAGGCTGTAGGCTGTAGCTGTAGCTGTAGCTGTAAAATGTGTGCTGAACAGGGTTTGTGCGGATGTGCAAGAAGGCAGGCAATGGATAGCTGCGAGATCCTCAAATGGCAGCTACCTAGAGCTGCAAGTCGAGGGCACGGGGATTAGATGAGGTAGCTTTTTCCTTTTTCCTTTTTTCCTAGGTTACTGTAACTTGAGAATTGGTATGCGTATGTTGAGTTGACCGATTATCAAGTGAATGACTCGGTCCAACACTATGTACTGCAAGCTCTCTTCTCTCTCCTTTTTATTTTATTTTTATTTGTTTTATCTTTCTTTTCTTTTCCTGTGGCTGTGACGGTGTCTATTGACAAGGGGGGTTGGTGATGACGGGAATGATGTGATGTTTGATGTGATGTTATTCAATGGTAAAAGCTTGTGTACAACGTATTTTTCGGATCGACTCTCAAATCGTCAATGCCAAATGTAGAATTAGATAATCGTAGGTTTGTAGGTGAATTAATGAGAGAATAACATAAAGGGGGGTACAGTGAAGAAGAATTCTGCAACTCTTAATAAATGGGGGTGCAGTACTGCAATTATGGTATGGGATGGGATGGGATGAAGAAGAAAGTGAAAGTAGGAGAAAGGACGAGATGGCAGAAGTATGGATGTTAGAACATCGAGGTGAGGCGATCAGGTTGCTCACGGGACAAGAAGGTAAGGTACCATATTTTTAGTGAAGTAAACGTGCAGCGAAGCGATGGTGAACAATGAGAATGAAGATCAGACTCGTCACTCGTGACTCTTCAGCATGATAACGTTGATAAGACCAGCCCGATAAGCCCTGACACTGCAAGCCAAATCTAGAAGCCGATTCCGCTAAGCCCGTGTTCCACTCTTTTACCTCCCTTGAGCAAATAGAATTTGTCGTACAACATGCTAAAGCTTTGACCTGTTGGGGAGGACTTACCAAACTATACCTGGGGGCACACCTGTCCGTACTACGAAGCTATTGTATTCCATCATGGATGTTGCCAATGTATGTATGTACAACTGTACAGGCCCTGGAGTTGCTATGGGATGCATCCAAGCTTTAACTAGCGCTAGACATGGATCTCATTGATCTTATTGGATTCGATGTTGGATTCAACCTGAGAAAGTCTCCATTGAATTGTTTCTTGACGCACACTGTTCTCCACACTCTTGATAGGCTCATCGTCACTAATTGATCGTTTTTGAAACTCAATCATTCCTTTGATTCCTCCGAGTCTCTCCATTCTGGGGAAGGCGGTCTACCTCTGGATATCCATGAATTGTTTGCATACTACGTAGGTACAATACTTTCAAAAGTCTTAAGAAAAACAAGGGTGACATAAGGTTGATTGTGTGTCATTACTACATAAGTAGTCGCTATTGGTCACCACAAAGCGATGTTCACTTGTTGTCTTTGCGCCTTTGCGTATCTGCGTATTTGCGAATTCTTTACTTCTTAGCTTCTTGTTCTAACTATGTAATGGGTTTGATTCTTTGTAGATCCGAACCAACATCGAAGTCGCAAGCAACTATTACCATTGCATCATTGTCGACCGCTTATTCAATCCTCCTTTCCCTCTGCGTGCGTATTATGCGCCTTATGTACAACTAGCAGATGCTAACATACATGTACATGGCAACTAATAATTGAACGCCGATGAGCTTATTTTACGCCATTCTTTGTACATAAATGTTACATTGCTGACTGATCGGCGGGTGAGGCTCAGCCGGGAATATAATGCCTGCACACAGTAGGCACAATCATGAGGTGATTGCCAATGATTTGACTTAGTCTGAGCTAGTATTAAGAACTAGAACTAGAAGAGAAGTCGAATTGTGTGTCACTTGCCTGCTTGCTAAAAAGGAGTGAGTTTTGGTCACAAGGAATTTCCCAATTCGCTAAAGGCTTGCCTATAAGGTTGGCGCTTATATCGAAGGCCAAAGCAACATTGGATAATACTTCGTAGCCCTGGACCCTGAAAAAGGCGGCTCGTTCAATCCCGTCTTATTCCTATCTGCTCCGCAATCGGGACCTTCGATTGAGTATAACGATTTAGACTCCTATAATTACGCCCTTATCTATCTTCTCCTGTCCTTATCAGTGATCGATCGCATTACATACCTTACTTTTCTACTACTGCGCCCTTGCTGACGCTGGGGATTAATAGGGTTGATGAGAGGGCTGGTTGTCCTCCTGTAAACTGCATGATGGCGTTCGATTCGCTAGAGATAGAGATCGCTATTCGCAGGCTCCTATAACCCGGATACTCTATCATGATAACTACCTACATACCTAGTCATATTTCAGAAAGACTAGGCATCTCCGGCACACACTTGATTCAGATTCCCGTCCAAGAAATTAATTCTACAGCGCTCTCGAAGCTCCTTGCAGATGGAGCTTTATGCAAGTCTTTCATTGCTTGTGTCGGTTTCAATTAGGCAGACCGAACCTACCTACCATGTACACGTACTCGGCTACTGTGGAACCCCCTGGCGGTATGCACGTCTTTCGACCCGAGAACAAATCGGAAACCCGAAGCTGGCGTGTTTGTCTTTTCGTCGACTCTAGCTACCTACCTACCTACTTAGGTTTTGAGGATCTGAGGTTGATGTTCACATCAAGGTTCCTGTTCCTGACTTGACCGATATAACATGCTTTAACATCGGGAGCTTGCTCGACATGTGTCCCATTAGGAATTCGTTGAAGCTAATATGTGCCTAGAAATATAGCTGACAACCTTGGAAGTTGAAACAAGAGCAAAAAAAACAACGCAGTTAGCCTCCGCGAGATCCAATCTTGTTGCGTAGTCTTCTTAGTAAGGTAGTAGACTTAATGCCGAGTTTTAGACAAATCGATGATGCATTGTAAAGCTGCAGCTACCCTGGGACCTCCGGGCCACATGAATTGTGAGACACGTCTACTGCATCGAGCTAAGGTAGGACTTAGTTCAATGTTGAGCTGGCCAGTCTACGATCCGGCTGCTTCGTATCGGTTGTTCCATTAACGGTAATTTTCTATGTTCCCAGCCAAGCACCGTTACCCACACAAAATGCACATTTCCGCGCATAGGGTCCCCGCATTGCCGGTTTGGACGCTTAGAAACCCGGAAAAAGATAGTCATTTTTGATAGACGGTCCCTTACTATATGTAGGTGACTACCTATCAGCCTATCTAGTCCTGAGAAACCCCTGTGATTATCTCTGCTCTAGGCAGGGACCTATCGTAGCTTTTTATTTTGTAGGCAGAACAGACGAACAAACATTGGCGGATATCCATTATAGGCTCGACAAGGTTGCAGGACACCGCCCTTATTCACATGTTTACTGTGTAGTGTATGGGATTTATGTACTAGGTTAGGTTACCTCGCACTTTCTTACCACCCTTTTTCCACTTGTTAAGTAGACGCTGTACGCCTTGCCAACGAACAATCATCAAGTTCGTGGCCCAGATCCAATCCTATCCAATCCCGTGATTTCACATAAACCGAAAGATGCGGGGTGTCGCTAGCGTTGCTATGCCGCGAGGAATTAATTCTCCAGCTCAACGTGGACATTTTCATGCTTCTTAATATCTGGTAGCTCTCGCAGCGCATCGCCAATAATTGACATTGCCTTTCGAAGTTGTACCTCCGATATGACCAATGGCGGTGCGAAGCGGATGATGTTACCATGGGTCGGTTTAGCCTGATTTTCGAGTCAGTTACCTTGTACTATGTCACGCCAAAAATAATGATAGGGTAGGAGTCTGTCGGTCTTACCAGAAGTCCCTTCGCCTTGAGGAGAAGGCATAGGTCCCAAGCCGAATGGCCGTTCGTCTTTGATTCGTCGATTACAACGGCATTTAGTAGACCCTTTCCGCGGATGGTCTTGATAACCGGCGAGTTAAGTGCTGCTAGGCCGTCGCGGAAGATGTTACCAAGTTTCTCGGCCTTCTGGGTAAGCTGCTCCTCATCCATGAGCTCGAGAGCACGTATAGAGACAGCACAGCCCAGCGGGTTACCACCGTATGTCGAGCCATGGGTGCCAGGCTCGACGACGAGCATGATCTCTTTGCTACTAAGGACGCAGCTGACGGGATACATGCCACCAGAGATAGCTTTCCCTAATGTAACCATGTCCGGCTTGATGCCAGCCCATTGTGAACATAACATACGCCCCGTGCGACCGATACCCGTTTGAATCTCGTCACAGATCAGAAGCACATTGTGCTTCTTGCAAAGCTCATGAACTTTGACCAAGTAATCCTCGTCGGGGACCACTACACCTGCCTCTCCCTGGATAGGCTCGACGATAAATGCCGCAGTCTCCTTTCCGTGAGCCTCGAACACTTCTTCCAGATCGGCTACGTTGTTGTACCGAATTGGCTTGCCTGTGGAGGGAGAGACGGCACCAATGTTAGGTATGTATGGTCCATAGTTGTCCTTCGACTCTGGATCAGTGGACAGAGTTACCGCGATCATCTACCCATGACGTTAGAAGAGGCGGCCAACTTGGCATATAGAATAACCTACCGTGCGGCCGTGGAAGTTTTCATTGGCACCGAAGATCAATGCCTTGCCCTCTGGCACCTTCTTGACTTTGTAGGCCCACTTTCTCGCGATCTTTATAGCGGTCTCCACGGCTTCAGCTCCGGTGTTCATTGGCAGAACCATGTCGTATCCAAACATGGATTGAACCTTTTCCGCCCACTTGGGAAACACGTCATTGTGGAACGCCCTGGAGCTTAAGGTCAATCTTCCGGCCTGTTCAACGAGCGCTTTCACCAGCTCGGGGTGGCAATGGCCCTGGTTCACGGCACTGTATGCAGAGAGGAAGTCAATGTAGTGCTTGCCTTCCGGGTCCCAGACATCGGCGCCCTGGGCGCGAGCGAAGACGACAGGGAGAGGGTGGTAGTTGTGGGCGGCGTATTTGTGTTCGGCTTCAATCGCACTCTTGGTCGAGGACGAGTGGTATCTAGACGACTTCGTCGAGTCGGAGCCCGAGCGGGTAGTTGGACCATCTGCGTGGGGAGCCATGACTGCGACGGCGTTGGCGTTAAGCTTGTCGACGAGGTATAAACAATTGGCGGAACTGATACTTGTTCCGAGAGAATGAAGTATTGAATATGAAGTCTGCCTATTGATACAATAGGACACAAACTACATAAAGTTATTTGGTTTGTTGTTTGAGTATTGGGTATTGGGTATATTCTGTCTTGGAAGAAAGAAAACAAGATCAAAAGAAAAGCGAAATGCTCGAGAGACGTAAGAGATAAAAGGGAAAATGCAAGGCGGGGGCGAATGGTCGATGTCAGGAAGTTTTGGACGTTGCGCTACGTAATATGAAATGTTCGGACTGATACTTAGGTAGCCACTAAACCCCTAAGTGCAAGTCGAAGCGGCTCATCCAGTCGCGGCTTCCCATGATGACAAGTTTGTCCGGTCCTGAAGTCAAGATCAAGTTGGTCACATGCGGTGAAGCGGCGAGTCCGGTCTCCGAGCCGAAGGAAAGCGCACCGTTGTGGACATGGACAAGGAATGTTTTATTGTCCATCTTGGAGCTAGAGACGACATTCTCGTCTGTAAATAATAATAACACTTAGGTATGTCATTACTCGTACAAGACCCCGGGATGTCGCAAGGATTGAAAAAAGAGAAAAAAAGAAAAAAACCAACACACGGTCAAGGAGTACCCGCCGAGCCCGGAGGAGTCGCGGTAGCCGAAGAATCTTCAATTACGGACCAATCACGAGCCACCCATTTTAAAGATAACCAATAATCAAGAAGGAATCATTATGTCGTGGGGGTAGTATCCGACGCTCGATGAGATAAGACTGCGCTTGGCGGCGAACATATAAATTAAGTCATGTGAAGTTATTTAACTATTGAGTTGTGCCTGCCATAAGTTGGTTAAGTTGATTGAGCTGGTTAAGTGTTTATTAGGTCATGCGGCTAAGGGGGCAGCCTCAACTATAACCGCAGCTGGGGTCAGCTGTCACGTGTAACCAACTACTTGGCAATCTGTCTCAATATGGACAGCTCCGAGATATCCAAATTTGGCTTGATAAGTGCTGCTAGATCTAATTAATGTTGTAGCAGATGCCAGGTCGCCTCAATTCATCTACATCTATTTATATTTTATTCTTAAATATTGAATATATCCTCAATTCTACTTGTGTCCTCTTACTACCTAAATACCTACCTACCTAGTAATATGAAATGGATATATGAGACTTGAAAATGAGCTCAGGGAAGAAGTCGAAGTCAAGCGCCGGAGCGCCTAGTGCGACCACACGAGGCTCTTCAAAAAAGACCAATGCAACTACTTTGGTTACCGTTCCAATTCGAGAAGCGTTAGCTGTCATCTTCGCCATCCGCTTCGCTAATGCGCTCTGTGTCCGCACCTTTTTCCAGCCGGACGAGTATTTTCAAGCTCTCGAACCGGCATGGAACATGTTATTTGGTGATGATAGCGGAGCATGGCTGACCTGGGTACGTGGGTTGCTAGATAAGCCCCCTTTACAGACTATATCTAGCTCTCATTAATGAAGTCTTGCTAATTTACGAAAAGGAATGGAAACACCAACTTCGCTCCTCTATACACCCTGCTGTATTTGCCTTTGGGTATTGGATTGTTCAGCAGTATGGGGGGGCAGGAATGCCTCCAATAACTAAGGCTCAATGGCTTCTTGCGGCACCCAAGGTCCTACAGACAGGGTTTGCCGCCTTGAGCGATTGGTATTCGTGGAGGCTTGCGGAGAAGCTGTACGGTCATGGAAGCGTTGTTGCCTGGTCTGCTGTGAGTAATCTAGTATATCTGAAATTAACTAATGTCCGAATGACTCATACATATCTATAGTTATTGATGACATTGCTGAACCCTTGGCAATGGTATACCTCGACAAGGACGTTCTCTAACTGCTTCGAGACTACGCTAACAGCCATAGCTTTATATTACTTCCCTTGGGAACTTCTAGGCACCGAGGACGACGGGAATTCCAAATCCAAATATTCAGCAGTTCCACTCTTTCAAACCTGGGCTCAAGTAAATAGCCTTCGGTTATCTTTAATCTCAGCTGCATTTGCCGTTTTGTTACGCCCGACCAATATTTTGATATGGTTGGCTATAGGCACTCTTGCATTGACAAGAGCCACCCTCGGTGGAAAGTCACCCCTTACTCAAAGGAACCTTCTCATTATCTATAGAGAAGTAGTTCTTTGCGGGTATGTAAACCCTCCCCCAGTGTTGTTTTCAGTATTTTAATCGTTGTAGGTCACTCATTCTTGGGTTGTCTTTACTCGCTGACCGTCAATACTACGGAGAGTGGACATTCCCTCCACTGACATTCCTACACTTCAATGTTGCGCAAGACCTTGCCGTCTTCTACGGCCAGAATGACTGGCACTACTATCTCTCTCAGGGCATTCCCCTATTATGCACTACGATTGCCCCATTTGTCCTCCAGGGCCTGTTCAAGTCTCTAGACGCAGAGAAGTCTAACTGGCCAGTCACAACTTCTAACACCTTGAAGGCACTGTCCTTCACAGTCTTTACAACCATATCCTCCTTATCCTTCGTCTCCCACAAAGAAGTCCGCTTCATAACTCCCCTCCTTCCCGCCTTCCACATCCTCGCTGCCCCATACATCACCTCGTTCTTCACCACCATCACCGCCGCCGGCTCCAGCCCCGCCCCAGCCCTAGGCTGGAAGCGGACGCCCCTCCTTTTCGCCGGGCTCCTCGTCAACGTCGTTATCGGCGGGTACCTGTCGTACTTCCACGCGGCGGCGCCCATCAGCGTGATGCACTACCTGCGCCGCGAGTTCGAGACCGTGCACCCCACGCACCTCGCGATCCCGCGGCCGGCGGACGCCAGCTACGACGACGACTTCGCGCAGGAGCTGTTCGCGCTGTTCCTGACGCCGTGCCACGCCACGCCCTGGCGCTCGCACCTCGTGTACCCGGCGCTGCGCGCGCGCGCGCTGACCTGCGACCCGCCCGTCGACACCCTGCCCGGCTCTGCCGAGCGCCGCTCCTACGAGGACGAGACGCGCCGCTTCTACGCCGACCGCGTCGCCTTCCTCGCAGACGAGCTGTGGCCCCACGACCGCCCCGGCGAGGACATGGCCCGGTACATCGTCGGCTACGAGAGCCTCGGCCCCGCCCTGCGCGAATACTTCGACTGGTCCGGCCCCGGGGGCAGGCATAAGGTGGAGCTGAAGGAGGTCTGGAGTTCGTGGAATGGGCTGTTCACGGATGACGATAGGAAGGCGGGACGGCTGGTGGTCTGGGCTACTGGGTTCTATGACAAACCGTCGGTGTACGAGCCGTAGGTACGAGCTACCTACCTAAGTAGGTATCTAGCCAGGGGAGATATTGGTGGTTCACTGAACTGTACATTATGAAAAGTCTCGTGACACGTAAAATAGATTCTGTACATAGTCCAGTCTATAACGAACCATCGCACCTACCTGCGTCCTATTCTCGACCCCCTTAATCACCATCATCGAGCACTCGCCTATGCAGATATAAGAAATATCCTGTATCCGCGTATCGAGCTATCCGACTTCTTACCTAACACCTGCCTGGAATAGTACGACGAGTACGTAATTCTTCTTGGCGCATTCTGGAAAAGGACATCGGTGGATACTCCTAGCGCGGCAAGTAATGTCACTAGTGCAACAGACGATGCCAATGTCAACAATCAACAAACATTATGCCGGTAGTAACCGGCCTGGGTCTGGGGAACCATTTGTGGATAGCCCCTCGTCGCTAGTCGAAAGAGGAAAGGGGGTCGAACGAAATTGTGGACGAAGCAATAAGTCTAGAATCACGGAGAACGCGGGGAGGACGACAATGGCCTAGCTTAACGCGGATATGCTTAATTTTATGAGACGGGAGATGCCATGATTAGTATTGATCGATTGTCTGTTAGCATCGAGCAGGTCTTTTTTTTTTTTTTTTTATTTGTTTAGCTTGTTGTGGTAGGCTATAGAGGAAGTTCATGATAAACCATTATGAACATATCTGCCGCGGCGTGCACCTGTCCTGTACAAATCTTGGGATTGAAGCTGGCAATGAGCGACATCCGGAACAGCATTTATGCTAGGTATATATACGAGCCGCCTTCTCGTTCAAGGTAGTCCTTCTCGATTAGCCTAGTAGGGAGTTAGTTTAACATTCAGCAGGGTGCGGGGAGGGCGACCTACTTCTCGATGTTCTTCTTGATCTCGGCAGGCTCGATAGCGCCTCTGCTCTTGGTTTGGTTGATAACTTCAGTAACGAGATATACATGGGTCATTGTCTTGCGACTCTTCATGATCCTCACAATTGCCGCCTGACATTCGAATTGCCGATCTTGGGCGACCCGCTCATGGGTATCTTGATTCTCCTCCTTCGTCTCCTTGAGCTGAACTTGATTGATTTTGACACGATATTTAGGGTCCGTGAACGCCTTGTTGACTGTGAAAGTGTCTGTTTGGTTCACATCTCTCCCTTTAGGGTGTTTTGTGAGGACACGGGATTTGCCGCATGCTAAAGACTGTAAAGTACGGTTAAGATCTGGTCCACTTAAGCCAGTATTTGCCGAAATGTGCTGATAAGTAAGAAATCCTTTCGGATCGTTCTCGATGTGATTGAATAGCGTCAACACGACGGCCTGATATGCGCTGACAAGTAGCTCCTTGGGGCCCTTATTGAAGCGACCTTTAACAAGACAGTGGGCCAGAGAATGCTTCCATGTGAGGCGTCTTCCCGTGTGTTTGTTGACATAATACTCTTCAAACTCTCTGATTTCCTTCGCAACATCGTGGGGTAGTCTGAGCTGAGTATCCGGATATGTTGGCCACGCCGCTGCGGACAAGATGCTGACGTTGAGATCCAAGACAGTTTTGTAATTTCTATTACCCTCGCACCAAGATTTGTATGAAGCCATCTCGTCGCGGCCGAGTTGCTGGTCCTTAAACATTTGCTCTAAATTATGGGTGAAATTAGAGCCACATTCGTTCTTGAGTTTCGCAAGCATGCTTCTCTCTGCATCGGCACTGGCGCTGCGACCCATTAGGAGACGTCTGGCCAGGTCCTGTTTGTAGAAGGCCTCAAAGACATCCTTGCCTTCGATGAAGCGGAATAGCTCGAGAGCTTGATCCAGCTGTCGATCTAGCTCGGCATCCTCATCACCTGTACTTGCCACGCCACTTTGCTCAGCATATACACGGTCTTTGATATCAGACAGCAGCGACTTTGGTAGGGTTTTTAGGCCGCCCCTAAGCAATATGTCGATATACTTAGCGATCATTTCACCAACCTTGGAAGTCCCGGTCTTCCACGAAGATTGAATCTTCCGGTCGTTGATGAAACTGCCGAACGCCTGCCGCATACTGTAGGTAAATTCTTCATCTTTGTTGAAAGCGTCTCGGATCATAAGATCTAATGATCTTCTGAACTCGAGTAACCTTACGACCATTTCGTCGCCTCTAGAAGTGTCATTGACAATTATCGACCCCGCGTCCTTGATATACCCTTCCCACGGTTGTTTTAGCTTCTTTTGTATACCGGATAACCGTAAGAGGTCATATAAGGCCTTCATGGATTCTACAGCATTCTCATCCAGAAGTTTACCTATGCTCCCACTGTCAAGAAGCTTTTCGGAATAGTTCTGGATTAGGATGGTATGCGCGCTATCCATCAGTTGCCTCTTCGTAGTACTATCAAAATTGTATCGGATGCAACGGTAATCTTCCCGTCTAAGTAGCTCCTCGCAGCTAGCAATGTAGGTCTTTAGGGAAGCGCAACTTTGCACTTCAGCAAACTCCCGGAAATACGACTCAGACGTTTTCAAGAAGTGCGGCTCGAAGGACTTGCCATAGATGTTTAAAACATTCAACATCGAGATGGAATAGTGTAACAGGGTCGAGTCAAACCGAGTATCTCCTCTTCGATCATACTCTACCAGATCACACATACCAATGAGGCTCTTAGCTCCAGGATTGACACCAGAAGGAGACTTGACGAACACTATTCTTCTAAATAGCGTAATTGCCAAGTCATTAATCTGCAGAAAGTCCCTACTTCTTAGCAGAAACGACCGGTCGAGGTAACTGAACACGGAACGAATTATAGTCTAGAAGCGTAAATTAGTTGGATTCTAAAGGATCTTTATAATAGTAGATATATTCACCGATTGATCGTTCCATGTTTGCCAGCGTTTGTGGGTACTCCTTAAGATATCTATATTGGACGAGCCAGCCTCTGCCATTATAGATTTATGGAGGTCATTGTCCAGATAGGCATCGCATCTCTCCTGTAATGCCTCATATAGCTCCTTAGAGGCCCCATGTCTACAAAGATCCTCAACTCCTCTGTAAAGTCTTTCAAGCGGTTGGCGTGGTTGCTTCTGTTCGAATATGGCTTGGAGAGCGTCGAGAAGGCCTTGCTTCGTAACTTGGTAATATTTCTCAAGATCGCTTCCTCGTGGGGTAGTTCGTAGGTTCTTAATTACAAGCTTCTTTGCGCCTTTGTGAGGCTGAAAAGAAGTGGGAGGTTTCGTCAAGTCGACGATCTCTGGTCGCTTGCCAAGCACCACCTTGCTCATTCTTGAAGCGGAAGCGCCTGGGTCGAAAGGGTTATTCAATTTGGTACGTTTATGATCGGGACCGGAGAGCGGATTGCCGGAATTTTGTCGGGAATGATTGCCAGCAGTGCCAACTGGCTTGCGTTTAGACGGAGTCGGGCGAGAAGAGGACGGTCCGTCGAGTGGCGAGCTTCCCGGCGAATGCATGGACCTGGGGAGGCCCTGCAACTACCTAAATAGTTACGCAGGCCTATATCGGTCGAAAGGGTGGAAATATGGAATTTTCTAAGTCTCCAACGAAGAAGGGCGACACCTTGCAATCGCCAGGTCAATAAGATGTCGATGATGTTGGAGAGATTAGGTTTGAATTGAGTGGTGGATGATCGAAAAGATGTATCGCTCTTGTGCTATCAGTGTCGAAAGCTTGTACTTAGTATCACATAATTACCCTGCAATCGATATCTAGCAGGCACGTATGTATGTACAGTGTGTACTTGCCCAGGTGTTCAACGGTGATGCAACGGAATGGGACGCGACGGGTTTAGGTTGCGGGGCTTAAATCCGACAAACTACGCTGAGCTACATAATACATATCCCCACTTAATGTCCCATTTTAAGTTATGAGAGGTACCTAGGTATCTATGTATGACTAATCACGTGCATTCATACCTACCGGGTATTTATTAATGTTGTAAACACCTTCAATGTTTTGAAGACTCGAAGCCTTCCTTTCTTTTTGAGCCTCAATAGAACTCCTGAGTAATTGTACATATTGCATATTTATCATTTTTATTGGTAGTATTAATCAAGAAAATGGAGACTCGTATGAATGAATTGGCTTTGTTATTTCGAGCTTGAGTCGTTTCTTTCGATATTCAACCACCTACTTACATGGATTTGTTTCATTTTTCAACACTCCGTTCTATAGTAAACTACCTAAGCTAACATACCTATATACCTGTTTATTCAAGCTTTTCACCTAATGTTATTCTTCATTCATGTATTTATTGTACGTGTAACACTTGATTTAATACCTACCAATGTAACTAGGTTTATTCACTGAACTCAAGACTTCAATCAATGTTCTGAATACACAACTAAAAGTGGAACTCTGTCTCTCTCAGGCATAAAATTCTAGAACAATGAAGGCCGACCTCGGGTGCCACCAGGGGCGAGAACTCGGATGTCGGAACTAATGAAACAGCTTGGATCCTTAATCCCGTATGCCGTACGGATGCAGGTGCTTACACAGCACAAGCAACCTCTCAGAATGGCGTCAAATTAAATGGGCCATGTGCGAACTGGTGTTAATATCACTGTAAAACACTGTGCGTTTCTGCTATCCCCTGATTACCTAACTAGCACTGCTTACCAGCCAAAACCCGTGTAAGTTACCTAAGTTGGTAATCTAAGGGATATAATTTTGGTACAGTGTTAGACACTGTCACTCGCACATGGCCCATTTAATTTGACGCCATTCTGCCTCTGTAGCTGCCTAGAAAATATCGGATTTCCAGGATTACACAGCTTACATAGCTGTAAAAGGTTAGTAGAAGCTTCCAACATCCAAAGGTCCGCCTTTTCGTCCGCTAAAAATTCCCAAAACGACATCACCTACTTTCTTACCAATCACTTTTATGTTCTTTTAAACTTCCGTCAGCACCAAACAATATTGCGCAATTGGTGATTTCTCTACCATCCTACTATGATCTTTGTCATCAGGAATTCAATTTAAGGGCGGTCATGCGATTCGGTGACCATTCCCAGCAGGTCCTCCAATCGACCGGGTCCTTTACGGGCTACAGGCCTCTCCAAGAGCTCGGAAAAGGGTATCTCAGCGCGACGAAAGATTTCAAACAGCCATTATGCGGTAACGAAGAGGGTTGGGGGCCTTTGAGCCCTTTCAGATACGATTTTACGCCATGCTTCATCGACGTGTGGGTGTTTGCTGTTGCTGTTTTTGGCATCGTCTGCGGAGCTTTTGCTATATGGTATGTCCTATGGGGGCAGAAGCCTTCTGGTATTTCTAAGGATTGGCACTTCTGGACTAAGCAGGTATGTCTAGACATTTAATTGATTTATTAACATTTAGACGAAGATGCACTGCATACTGACCAATGCCTGTAGTCGCTCCTTGCTATCATCATTGCCGACGTTGCTGTCCAGCTCGGCATCCAGATCATAAACTTCCCAGGAATATGGCACGGCGATTTTCGAGTCCTCACGACCGTTTTTACTATCATCTCCCTTGGTGTCATTTTTACGATTCAATGGCTTGAGCACGATCGCACGAGGAATGCTAATGGCGTTGTGCTGTTCTTTTGGTTGCTCCTCTTAATCGCGTACGCTGTGAAGATGAGATCTTTGGTATCACAACAAATCTACGACAAGAATCTTGCATACTTCATAACCTACACCGTCGGTTTTGGTCTTTCGGCTATTGAGTTCGCCGTCGAATGGCTCTGGCCCAAAAAGTCGGGCGCTTACGAGACTTTGGTCGACGAGGAAGGAGAGGAATGCCCGGTGGAATATGCAACAGTATTTTCGCGTCTCACCTTTTCGTGGATGACGCCTTTGATGAAGCATGGGTACAAACAATATCTTACCGAAGAAGACCTCTGGGGACTTTCTCCTAGCGACAAGACCTCCGCAACGGGAGATAGGTTTGAAAAGGCATGGAAATATGAACTAGAGCATAGAAAGCGTCCTTCTCTATGGCTAGCTTTATTTCATGCGTATGGTGGACCTTACATGTTTGCCACTATATTCAAGGTTTTCAATGATCTAGCAGCTTTCGCTCAGCCTCAGCTTCTACGTTACCTTATTAGCTTTGTGGACTCTTACGGCGAGGGAAAGGTACCCCAACCACCTGTCAAGGGTGCTGCTATCGCCATTGCAATGTTCTTCGTCGCATGTTTGCAGACTAGCATGATTGTGAGTTCGCTGGTGTGACATTGCGCCAGGCACTTTTTGCTAACAAGTTTCAGCATCAATATTTCCAACTTGCCTTTGTCACTGGCATGCGGATCAAGTCAGGTCTGGCATCTGCTATCTACAAGAAATCACTAAAGCTCTCAAATGAAGGCAGATCCGCGAAGACGACTGGTGATATTGTTAATTATATGGCTGTCGATGCGCAACGTCTCCAGGATTTAACTCAATTTGCGCAGCAGCTTTGGTCCGCTCCATTCCAAATTACTATCTGTATGATCTCGCTGTATCAACTTGTTGGGTGGTCTATGCTCTCTGGTATCGGTGTGATGATCATCATGATTCCCATCAACGGCTTTATTGCAAGATTCATGAAACGCCTACAAAAGACCCAGATGAAGAATAAGGACGCCAGGAGCCGTTTGATTGCCGAGATTATTAACAACATGAAGAGTATTAAGCTCTATGCTTGGAGCACAGCTTTCATGAACAAGCTTAACTATGTCAGAAATGACCTGGAGCTTAAAAATCTTCGTAAGATTGGTGCCGGCCAAGCGTTCGCCAACTTCACCTGGTCTACCACCCCATTCTTAGTGTCATGCTCAACCTTTGCTGTCTTCGTCTGGACGCATGACGTTCCGTTGACTACCGAGATCGTCTTTCCCGCTCTTGCGCTGTTCAATCTACTTACTTTCCCCCTTGCTATCTTACCCATGGTCATCACCTCCATTATTGAAGCCAGCGTTGCGGTGGGTCGCCTAACGGAATACCTCGCAGCCGAGGAAGTTCAACCCGATGCAGTCATCGTGGGTTCGGCAGTTGAGGAGCGAGGAGAGGAATCTGTCGTTATCCGAAACGCAACTTTCTCGTGGAATCGCCACGAGACTAAGAACGTCCTCAAGGATATTACTTTCAGCAGTCGTAAGGGAGAGCTCACATGCATAGTCGGCAGAGTCGGGTCTGGGAAATCATCTCTCCTACAGAGTATCCTTGGTGATTTGTGGAAAGTCGAAGGTAATGTGCGCATCCAAGGCACAGTAGCATATGTCGCTCAACAGCCGTGGATCATGAACGCGACTGTGAAGGAAAATATTATCTTTGGACACCGATACGAGTCAAATTTCTATGAACAGACTGTCAAGGCATGTGCGCTCCTTTCTGATTTCGACCAGCTACCCGACGGCGATGAAACCGTTGTTGGCGAGAGGGGTATCTCATTGAGTGGCGGGCAGAAAGCCCGCGTAGCTCTCGCGCGAGCAGTATATGCGCGATCTGATATCTATCTACTGGACGACTGTTTGTCTGCAGTGGATTCCCACGTCGGTAGACATATTATCGAGAACGTATTGGGTTCAAATGGCCTTCTCAATTCTAAATGCCGAATCCTTGCGACCAACGCTATATCTGTCCTTTCCGAGGCAGATTATATATATCAGATTAAAGATGGCGAGTTTGCTGAAAGCGGAACATTCCGCCAACTGATAGCCATGAAAGGAGGCATTGCAGAGCTCATCAAGTCATCTGGCCGAGAATCCGGACCAGCATCCTCAGAGGCTAGCCCCGAAGGTTCGGGAAGCGAGACATCGACGTATATCGAACCAGAAAATAGCCAAGACAAAGAAGAACTTGAAGAGGCTCAAGAGGGCATTGCTGAGTTGGCACCTATTAAGGTTGGGCCTTCTGCGGGTTCTGCCGCGCAAAGACGAACGGGTAGCATGTCAACTCTGAGGCGAGCAAGTGCTGCTAGCTTCAAAGGTCCTAGGGGCAAACTTCACGACGAGGAGGAGCCCAGTTCCAAGACCAAACAGGCTAAAGAGCATTCAGAGCAAGGTAAAGTCAAATGGGATGGTATGTGCTTCTTCTCCCCAAAATCCGTATGTAATTGACTAGAATACTGATGAATTTAGTGTACATCGAATATGCGAAGACGAGCAATCTAGTAGCCGTGTGTATCTACCTTTTCACGTTGGTCACAGCTCAGGCTGCACAGATTGGTAGGCTAGAATTTTCCTTGAGGCTTTGAAAGAGAGCGATACTAATGACTATACAGCTGGTAGTGTTTGGTTGAAAAATTGGGCAGAGGTGAACGCTGATGCCGGAGGTAACCCTGAAGTTGGAAAGTATCTTGGCATTTATTTTGCTTTCGGTGTCGGCTCGTCTGCCTTGGCTGTCGTTCAAACACTGATCCTATGGATATTCTGTTCTATTGAGGCCTCGAGAAAGCTACACGAGAGAATGGCAACCGCTATCTTTAGGTCACCCATGTCATTCTTTGACACTACGCCAGCAGGAAGGATTTTAAACCGGTTCTCGAGTGACATCTATCGATTAGATGAGGTTTTGGCGAGAACGTTCAACATGCTCTTCGTAAATCTAGCTCGCTCAGGGTTCACCCTGGTCGTCATCTCAGTCAGCACTCCCGCCTTCATCGCATTGATCATTCCGCTGAGCGCGATATACTACTGGGTACAACGATACTATCTAAGAACATCACGAGAATTGAAGAGATTGGATAGTGTCAGCCGCAGTCCCATTTATGCACACTTCCAGGAGTCACTCGGCGGTATCAGCACGATTCGGGCATACCGACAGCAGGACCGATTCGAGCTAGAGAACGAGTGGCGGGTCGACTCAAACTTGCGAGCTTATTTCCCATCTATCAGCTCAAACAGGTGGTTAGCAATTCGATTAGAATTCCTGGGAGCTGTAATCATTCTCGGGGCCGCGGGGTTCGCTATTATCTCCGTCACGAATCACAGTGGTTTGAGTGCCGGAATGGTGGGCTTGGCCATGTCGTACGCTCTACAAATCACGACATCTCTAAATTGGATCGTTCGCCAGACGGTGGAGGTGGAGACAAACATTGTATCCGTGGAACGGGTCCTCGAGTACGCGCGCCTACCAAGTGAAGCTCCTGAAATTATCCACAAGCATCGGCCTACAGTTGCTTGGCCTGCATATGGAGCTGTCCAGTTTCACAACTTCAGTACTCGCTATCGTCAGGGTTTAGACCTGGTGCTGAAGGATATCAACTTAGATATCAAATCTCATGAGAAAATCGGTGTGGTGGGACGGACTGGAGCGGGCAAATCCTCCTTGACCTTGTCTCTTTTCCGCCTTATCGAACCAGTCACCGGAGACATAAGTATAGACAACCTCAATACGTCTACGATTGGATTGTTAGATTTGCGACGCCGTCTTGCCATCATTCCTCAAGACGCGGCTCTTTTCGAGGGTACAGTTCGCGATAACCTAGATCCGGGTCATGTCCATGATGATACAGAGCTATGGAGTGTACTAGGTAAGTGTTACACTAATCTCACCCACCTTCGTTCGTACCGCAGGGTCGAGAGGGCACATGCTCTCACATAACTCCGCCAGTCCTAGTCCATTCCCACCATCTTACTTAGACTAACATATCGTTTCCCCCAGATCATGCACGATTAAAGGAACATGTGGCAAGCATGGAAGGCGGGCTTGAGGCCAAGATCAACGAAGGAGGTAAGTCATTGATTCCCGCTTTCTTTCGGCTTTTGCTATAGCCCACGAGTGTCCTCGCGCCTCGGCTAGCTGCATAGTGTGCGAGGGCGTACGAGGGCAAGCAAGACTCGTTTTGGCATGCCGATCGCTCGTCATCTGTTTGCCTCTCTGAGTTTTCTCGTTACGCCCCTACGCCATCATCAGGTTTTCATGGATCTCAGCAACAACTTGAACACTCAAATACCACTTTTTCACGTAAATGAGTTTTAAGATATATAAACTAACGTATTGGATTAAATAGGATCGAATTTGTCGGCGGGCCAGAGACAACTAGTCTCCTTAGCCCGTGCTATGCTCACGCCATCCAACATTCTCGTACTAGATGAGGCAACAGCAGCAGTTGATGTTGAGACGGATGCCTTGTTGCAGAATACGTTACGCTCTTCGCTCTTCGCACACCGCACTATCATCACAGTTGCCCACCGTATTAACACCATCCTTGATAGCGACAGGGTTGTCGTGCTCGACAAGGGTGAAGTAGTCGAGTTTGATACGCCACAAGCACTTATCCAAAAGAAAGGCGTGTTCTACGGGTTGGTCAAGCAAGCTGGGTTAGATACGGAATAGTATATGCTCTGGGATGGATGAAGGCTGTTTGTAGTCTTTCGGTTTATCACATACCCCGAGAGGACATCGAGTTACCTAACTAGGGTAGGTACTGAAAAGTTATTTTAACTTATTCAAGCGGACGACTTGTTTGTGAAGAAAATCAGAAAATGGGAAAAGCAACGGTATAATAAAAAGGTTTACCTCGGAAATTTGAATTCATACTTAAGTGTGATGTAATCTCTGTCCAGCAAGAATAACACTCAGTACCTAGCTAGGCATATAGGCCAAGATATATGGGATATTTACGCTACCCTCATCGTTGAAGTTGAGTAGATTGCCAAAATGACGTTGTGCGTGACTGTCACGATTGCTTAGGAGGGCGGCGAGAAGGTCTTCACCGTCCAACACAATATGGGCACAGTTTCTACAATACAACCCTATGCCTCGAGACACTAGCGATCTTGCACCATTTCTACCATACCGACACTGTCATCAGCACCAGCAAAAACAGTGGACTAATGACACGACGTGGCGGGAGACGATAGACAGCCACCCGTTTGATGTTGTGATAGGCCGGGTGATCGGCGTTTGTCCACACCCGTTTTTGTGCGTCATGGTAGAATGTAGCTAACGCCCTCTTTTCCATCTCCGTCGTTCCTCATTCTTTTCTACCGCCTTTTCCCGCGCCGGCTCTGTGTACCTATCTACGCCTAGGCTCGGCGAAGCGGCCTCCTTAGCATTCTACAACATATCTCATGCGTACTACTCGCGAGGTGTAAGGTACCTACCTAGGTAAGATAATACCTTAAGTCCTAAGCAGGTAGAGCTGGCCTTAGCCTAGTGTTGTGTTCATGTTGCGCAGAAGGGGGGAAAGGGAAAGGGAGGGAAGGGAAGGGAAATGGGAGAAAAGGAAAAGGGGCTGTCAACGGCGACACATATTTGTTCGCCTCTTTTTCTTTTTTTCTTTTCTTTTTTGTGTTCCCCCGGGCCGTTCGCCTTATGTCGTGTTGAAACGTTAGGTTGAGATAACTTTGGGTGTGGCCGCTACAGTACGTACAGTGGCTTGGGAACTTACATACATACATAGGAGAGGGAGGTTTGATGAGAGGTGCAGAGACTCGAAGAGCCTTGTTTAGCGACGTTACACAACCGTGCCGTCCGCATGGGCTGCCTAACCTTATTCAGCACGTTACCTATAACCGGTTAATGCATTATTGGGAAGCTGACAGCTTCCTCCCGTCGGGTCCTTGGATGCTTGGTGCTTAGATGACCGCCGCAATGGACATGCCGTTCTAATGCGGGGAGACAAGTGGGGAATACCTCCACGGTACTGTGGGCAATCTTGACAATTTCGTATATACTAGGGGTGCGTTTATGATATTATCGAACATGTTAGATATGATACCTACTACCTAAGATACCTACCTTAGTCTATCCCAAGAACAGACTACTACCATCGACATCACATCTCAATCGAGATCCATGATACAGCTTTCCCCTGATAGGTGATAGAAACCAACAAAACTAACCTCCGGGGTTCCTTTTACGGTTATAACTGCCTAGCTCCCTTACCCTTCTCGAAGACTTGCCGTTCCACCAAAACCCCCTCCTCGGATCGACTTGCAGCAATTCGATTTGTTAATTCCGGATGTACAGTTACCTATCTTGGTATATGCTATAGGTGGGATGGGACGCTATGGTCACTATGGCTGACTGATCTTCTGCTAGCTCACCACTTGGTAGCAACCATGTGCTCGCTTCCCAGCGTCATCTCAGACACGGGGTTATGCAACCGCGGTCCAAAACGGACTGGCTAAGTCTGGGCAAGCTACCTTAAGATGTACATAAACGACAGACACGCAGCATGCGGCCATCATGCCGTGTAACGTCAAGGGTATCCTCGAAAGTAATTGAAGAGGGGGGCCCCATTGTCGGCGCCGCTCGACTGCAGTGCTTGGGTAATTCGCTGATAGAAGCTCGGACGCGGGAGAAAGAAAGTAAAGGAAGGCATAGAAGGGAAATAGAAGAAATAGAAGACGCCAGGAGAGGGAGAAAAGGAAGAAGAGTAACGTCAACCCCATGTCGAGTGGACACCTGGACGTGCTCGGACTCCGGCAAGTAGATTAGGCTCGAAGTTGGAATTTATTTATTTTGTATGTAGGCGCTGCTAGCGATTTATTAGATACAGTAATATATAACTAGGTAACCTAGAAGTACGTATACACATACTGGACGCAGAGTAGTATTATGCGGTGAAATAATCTTCATCCGTCCAATGTTAACGATAATGATACGTGCATAGATGATGTGTAACACATACCCTCGCTGAATTGATGCTGTCCTGGGCGACGTGCCATGAGCAGCTAAGCCTATTCTAAGAAAGGAGCATGTTCTAGCTGATCAACGCCTTGATCCGAGCTTCCAGAGCTAAGCAGTGGGTAAAATAATAACAATACGTCAGGCTGGCGCCAATGATTATTTCATGGACGTTGGTCGTACAACTCTTGCAGTCTTGATACAGGTTTGACGAAGGCTACTTTATGAGGTGCGCATTTAACGACCACGGATAAGAATAAGCACTTATATTAAAGGAAGGTAAGTAAGTAGTTATAATCGATGGTTGTTAAAAAGTTACCAACGAACTTAGGTAGGTAACAAAATATTTAGAAACTTTTCATATGATTATACGGATGATCATCCCGCTTGGCCAAAGACGTGGGACCGGTTATATTATTGAAAATCTATTGTTATATATTCATGTATGGTGACTATTGGAACCAGCAGAACCAGTCAGGTCCGAAAACCTCGATCTTCTTACATACATTCCCGATCTAATGCGAGAAGTTACAAGAAAACCCCTGCAGGATCTAGGCGATTCCTTGTTAAACACGTTGAGCCAAGTGTTTCCCACCACCACTTTTAGCCTTACGAATTAGATGGATTAGAGAGAGACTTTTTCCGTATGTGGCGGTTTTACCAAATGAATGGTTGAGCGCCACGAGCGCTGACGCGTGTAGCATCTATCGAATTGCAAAGACGCTTTCGGCCGTGATTGGCCAACCGGTACTCGATAGTCAATTACCGGCGGTCAGACTACTGTTATAAAGAAGGTAATGATCTTATTAAGCGATATTCAAGGTGAGCCTCTTCACCGAGGATGATCTCCGGCCCACTGTTGCGACGTCTGAGATTGTAGCAATATGTAACGTTGCGGGAAGAATCCATGTGATAAGTATTAAGGATTCCGATTCCAGTGCTTTCACGAGCTACAAAAAAAAAAAAAGGTTCCATGTTGGTTCTTGAGTCTCTACGTGACTACCTACCTACCTAGGTATGTATGAACTTCTCCTAGCCCATTCGGACGAGAGTCAAAGCTAGGAAAGCGAAGTCCGAAAGGGATGCTCGTGGTTGGCGAGATCGACCCGACAGCTCGGTAGAGAAGGCGGGGCTGGAGACCTAAATGGCAATTATTGCAGGTTGCAAACAAAAGGCACCAGGGAGTAGATCCTGATGAGGCTATTAATGCACTCCATTGGCGGTAATACAAAGGCTGACAGCCAAAGAGAGCTGGTCTTTAACGCCTCCATGCGGGTTACAAGGCGTCCGCCAGGAGAATAGCCAATTGGATCTGGACCATCCGTAATATTCCAACCGAACCGGTCTCCAAGAGGCTTGCAAACTATCACCATTTATAAAGTCTGACCCGAGGAATTTCAACCGGTGAATTTTAGGATTCCGGTATGTACGCGTGGTTATCAAACTCCGAGTCGAGCAAAGCTTGTTGCTGACACCATGAAAGCTAGGTCGCCGTGGTGGTCATGGTGTTCGTGGGGGTCTTACGAGGTCCAGAATATCGATGGACCTCCAGGTCTCTACCGAGGCAGCTTACAACTAAGAAACAAAAAAGGAAAAGTTACACCGTTTCACGTAGACGAAAGGTGTCGCGAGCGATGATTCGCACGGGGCCGGTAAGCCTTTAAGACATGGCAAGGTGAGGCTGGTTTAATCCCGGGCACCTGGTCCCTGCTTTGGGCAACCGGCAGGTTTACGGTTGCAGGAAGTTATATACGCATACGGAATTCTCCCCTTTGCTTGCTGACAGGAGTGTCCTTGCTTCTCGACCCATGGCCATGCCGTTGGGACAATACACAGTACCGTGGAAGTTAGATCTTACCCCGATCTGGGCCTAGTGGGTCACATAAGAAGGATATGAGGCTTCCCAGACAAATCTTCAACCATCGCTCTGTCTTGTTTTACCAATGCCTCACTCAACAAGACGTCGATGCCGAATGAACAACGTGGAGCGGTCGGCCCGAGGTATGTCAAGACTGTTAGCGAATATTACAGCAGGGGATAACAAGCGGATGTCATTGGATCCGATGATATCCAAGTTACCAGCCCGCCACAAGTTGGATAGTTTGTACTACTTATATATGTACACAACGTTGATGAAAGATGAGGCTATTAGGTAAGGTGTGGTGGGACTTCGGCCGACGTAGCAAGGGACGCACTGTAATAGTATGTAATTAGAAGAAAAAGTAATATAATAATAGCAGGGTTGTACCAGAAGCAGATCAATGTTGGTTGACAGCGGACGTGGCTTATGCATGGTAGTTGACGGTTCGAGCGTGAATGCCTCGTTCAGCCTTTGATTGCTAGCGTATCTAGATGCTGGTTTCGAAACACTTATTGCGCCAACGATAGTTCATCGAGCGGGAGACGCACGTACTCGCATCTTCAATCAGGCACCTGATATCGCTAATCACGAACCCTCCCTGCGGCGGCCGTGCATTTAATGTAGATGTACTCAAATACCCACCTACCTACATACATGAAAGGCTACCGAACTTGGATTTCAACGATGCAACCCCATCTCCTACATATCACATAGCAGCTACATATGAGATACATGACACCCCGACATGTTCTACTAGTTCTAAGTAGCGCTTTGTTCTTGTAAGTTTGCCTCTGGAAATTTGAGACACAAGTAGGCTCGTATGAGATGAGCTTCATTTATAAGATGGTCCAACTAGTCGCCTAGCCTTCTCGGATAATCCTTGCAATCTTCTTTAGCCTCCATGAACTGAGCAACATGAGTTTGACTACATCTTGTACATGTCCATATGTGTATTGGTAGGTTCGGCCTTTGGAGCTTTATATAGACCCCCACATAGCTACCTACGTGACGAGACTACTTATTTACCCGGATGTATCAGTTGCTCGCCAGCGGATTCATGAAACCCGTAATAGCGTAATAGAGAGGTCATGATAAACAGAGATGTCCACCTGCGTAAATACACATGCATGCTCATGATGAATGGACCAAGAACATTTACACGTGTTATGTAGTCGTTTTTTCCTAGACCCATAAAACGATTCTTGACTAGGTAGCCAGTAGGTAGGTATGTATGTACTTTACAATATGTACACATACAAGACTTATAAACCCCGATTTACCCCAGAGCTGGGGTGGATAAGAGATTTCGCCTTGACAAGCCAGGCGTTCGAGCGTATTCGGCGCTTAAAGCTTAACCGATGGACTATCACCTGCTGATGAAGCAGGAGAGAAATGATGATTAACAAACCCGTCTGCTGGGTTGATCTGCATTGGATTTCAGATCTCGGGGCCCGGACAGGGGTTACACAACGTGGGGGGTTATACATCTAATATATTCGATATCTTCATCCAAGCAGCCAAGCAGACATTTGTGTATGCACCTGGGATGTTTGCCATGCAAGATTGTTGAAGAAAATGAAAGATGATGGGTTCATGGAGTGAATGGGTACCATCGGTGTGGTATCTATGGATCTATTCATATATCCCTTCGGGTGTTTTAAACCCCAATGATCGATGAAGGTGTCATGCTAGGGATGATACTTCACGGCATGTTAGTCCGGTTCGAATGTGAGTATGATTCCCCGGAACCTCGTCTCCTCCAAGAACTTGCCTACTTGAATATACCGGCTCTAAGTTAGGTACATGCCATTAAAAGTTCATTGACAACATTGAGTAACCTGACACAGATTGAAGCGAGTTGATGTCGAAGTAAGGAGTGATGATTGCCAGGGGGCTAGACATGTACTCTTTGATATAAAGTTACACGTGGTTTATAACTATCTACTTAAAGTAGGCAACTCGGTACCTAGGTGAGCTCTAAGGTCTGTCTATATGTGAGGCTACATATGTTAAAGAACTTGTGATAGTTGTTGGTTTCTCCCCTTATTTACTACTTCATATTACGGCCTTTTCTCCATTCCTCAAATGTGAAGCTAGTCTGCTATATAAATGTACAAATGGGAAAGAATCGTCATATTTTATAAGAACTTAAAGTAGTTCGCGATCGTTGAAGTAGAATTTTAAGTTACTTAGGGAACTACTTACGATAGATTCAGATCGTCCGCTCTTTCTTTTAGATTTCTTTATTTTCGGAAATGACGCGTAGGATAAAGCAGTAAAGTCGGGAGGCTCTCCCTTAACAATCTTTCCCGCCCCGGACAGTTCGGGTCGCTCCACAGACCCCACAACGCACCGCCCCCGGAACCGCCCTTCCAAGTGTTGCAAATCCACTTAGGTACTTGCCAGAGCCACTTATACCCACTCTTCCCGCTAATAAGCTAAGGGCAACCAATTCTAACCCATTCTAACCCAAGCCCCCTTGCCAACTAACAGGGTATATTCACACATCATGCAGAATCACCAGACCGTGATCATCCATCCACTATTTTCTTCTATCTCTTGTCTCTTGCGTCGCTACGCACTTTGCTATGGTAGTTTTCTGGGCAATCCGGCTCTTCTACCACTTATAGCGAAGAGGACAACCTACTGGGCTGCTGGGTAGAAATTCTTTGTGTTTTGCCGGTTGTTGGTAAATAAGATACTAAGTTGGAGACAAGTAACTAATAATGCATCAGTCGCATCAGTCGCATCAGTCGAATAATTCCTGCATAAAAGACGGCATATTAGAGAGCGCTCAAGATTCAAGATCTCTCCCTGTCGAGGTAATCTGTCATCTCTGCTAAATCAAGATTGCTAGATCTCTTGAAGCACGTATATGCGCTGCGTTGCAAGAATGGATGACTACCTACAACTCAAGTTCCGATTCTTTCGGCAATCTCTCGCGTACGGAATACTTTCCAAGGTTGTCTGTCGGTGCGTTTAGACGTAATAGACTGGAGAATGGAGATCCTTTCACATATGGCACGTGTGTACATAATATGTACCAATTGTGCAGAGCAACGCCATACGCCATTCTAGGCCTGTCCGCACTTGAGTCTTCTCCCCCACTGTACCATTAGTATTGTATGGCTGGGAAGCCGATCCATGTATTGTACTGTACATTACAAGGCCTCATTGATGCCGCCATCCATGATCACGACCCCCGGCTTTGGACTTCTTCGGGTCCTGTGGATAATCCATAGCTTGAGAGCTTTTCTCTCGCCTGCTCGCCCCTTGACGGCAGCCCCCTCGCAAAGAACCCACACGGCTTCTCGTTACCACCTCAGGTAGTCTACCTCGCAAGCCCGCAAGCCATAATACCATACCATCTACTTCCAGCTGCATACGCACATCCGTACTCTTTCGTACACACCCGAAAACAAACTGATGGAAAAGACAGTCCAGTCCTTGCTCCCAAGTTCTTAACACCCCAGGCTTATCGTGAAAACGAGGACAGGGGTAGTCTCGCGAAATCGCTTCGTCCTAATAGATACCTACCTAGTATCCTTGCTATCTGTGCGTGTTTGGCCTAATCTTTTTTGTCGTTCACTACGAAGACTACAACTACTACACACAGTACTTTTCTCCGCAGACCTTTGCTGCTTGTCATTGCATATATCCCTTTTCTTTTTTTCCCATTTTGCTAAGTTTTATTGATGAGACCGAACCTCGGGTAGTCCCACGTCAACCGAGTGGGTGTGTCGCCGCATTCTCGTTTCTCGCGCGAGACAGCTAGGTCTACCGTTTCCTCATCGCAATCGCTCGAGCTCTCGCTACCGCTCACCTTCCCTCCGAGTACCACTGCCGCTTGCCGCATGAGCACTGGGAATCACATGGTTTTACGAACACTCAAACTCCGCCGCATCATCATCTATCCCTCGCATTATACTGCCGGCAACCCGTGGTGACATCTACCTAGCTAGTTAGTTACTTTTGCCTTATTAATTCATAACATTCAATGCCCCTCTTCTACATTGGTTGGTAAACGCCTGTGCTCAGCTCTCCGCGGCTGCAAAAGCAATGGATGAGCATATCTAGCAGCAGAAAAGCCTTAGTGCAATCTACTTCGAATTGGCTTTACACATTCTCATGACGGCCTTGACTGATTCTGAGACAGCTACAGAAGCCAGGACGGGGTATATCACAAGCGAGTAAAGAGGCCTCACTGCTCGATGTCTTACAATTCTCTAAAAGTGAAAGAGGACACCCACCGTCCTTCGCGCGCAACCTTTGCGACTAGTTGATAATCCCGTTTGAAATCATTGCGGGCCTGCCCAGCTCATTAAACTGAATACACGGCTACTATTCAGCTCTGACCCTACGATATTGCCTTTCTTTGTTAGCACGGAATCCATGCTCAGCTTGGCCTAGTTCGCAGCCGCCTGCCAACTCTTTCCATCCAGGTCTGATAACACCTATTTCATATCCCGTCTAGCCAACCCCCCCTTCAGGGAAGCAAGCTCCCGCTGCCGCTGCTGAACAAAGAAAGACTGTCTCGTCTGAAGGCTATCAGCCCTCGATGTTCGTTTTGCCTTTCCGTTCGGTTTCTCCACCTCGACAGGCCACTGCCAGCTCCTCTTAAGCTCGTTTGGTTCTGTCAATACGAAGTGCTACATTCTTATCCTACCACAACTTTCCTTCTATCTACACCCTCGCACATATATTGGGCACGCGCACCATCCTTACCTGCATCGTCACGACATATCTAGTTCTGACAAGAAATCCTCCTTAGACTGCACTCAACCGGTGTCTTCATTCTACATCATCGTTCTTCAATCCAGCTCTGTCTTACTACCTTTATCTGTGAGACATACCTGGGTACAGCATTGAAATCGGGAACCGGCGACATTTCTTGCAAAGGATCCGAGTGCAACTCAGACGATACGATTGCATGTGATGAATTAAAGCTGATAGTGGTAGAGAGGCTCTGCGAGTTCACGAGTTCGCCGCACCTTTTACGGAACGAGGACTGAAATAAGATCTCCTCTCCCACGAATAACTAATTTTGAATATCACTTATCTTTTTCTACCTTCAGCCATGGTACAAGATCCTAATCAACCTAGGGAACCCTTCCCACCAAGGACCACATACTGGCCGCACCAGGATAGGTTTCCTATGGAGCCAGTCCCGGACGACACTCGCTTCGCCGACTCGCAAGACGTAAGGCGACCTCCTATGGTGAGTTGGGCCTCATCCTCCTCGTGAAACTGTAGTACTAAGTGTTACGTAGGCGATTGACAAGGCCTTGCGCGAGTATTGCAATATTTCCGCGGAATTCTATGTGGTCATAACTGTCATCGAAGGAAAACCTCATATCTTCACTGCGCCGCAAATACCTTCGTTAAATATATCAAGCTTCTTAGATGTCGAAGCTCTCGGCCGCGAATTGCAGCGTGCTCAACCCCGTAAGTTCTTAGAGTTGAGTTCGAGCTGTATGGATGTAAAACTAAAATTCTTCCCTAGCCGCAAATCCCCCATATACTGAATCGGAATTTACCGCCTCCTTCGATTCAGATATCAGCCGGTATTCCATGGACACACCGAGACGCTGGGCACAAGAGCGCCGATATGGTCAGCCTATAGGTTTAACGGGGTTCGAAGATGATGGAGAATATAAGGCCCGTAAACGACCGAGGCCAACTATGACGCGGCGTGAAACTGAGAATTTCGATGATGAACCTGCAACGTCGTCAAGTTCCTTGAGGAGAAAGATCGAAATTCGCGATGAAAGAGCTGTTTGGCAATTCTATGAAGAACGCTTCAAAAGTATCCAGCAAAACGCGTGTAAACTGCTTGCAAAGGCTTGGGTCAAGACCGTTGAACCAAAGAAGCAGTCGACACATCCTTATACAGGTTCAGATGAGAAGGCACCTGATTGGTGGCCCAAGCCTTGGGGACCGGGCGTTGAACATCGAGTAAGACATAAAGAGCCTGACCATTTATACAAGCGAGGTAAGACGAGGGGAAAATGCGTGGAAGAGAACGAAAATGCTAATCAATTATGCCAGAACGCATACATCTTCTTGTTCATATTCTTCGATTGATTGTTGAGCCGCCTAGTAACCAACACCCATCCGTCCAGAGGCTCTATCTGAATGTAGCCAAGTTAGAAGATATCACCACTGAAGCTCTCTCGTCATTCTTTGCCGACAAAGATAACCCAGGTAACGTAGCGAAAAGACCTTATTTGAAAGAGATCTTTAGGGTTGCTCAAAATGAAGAACGTTATAAAGACGGCCAAATAGGTAAGCAGTCTGAAAACCTTTGAAGATGTATCAGAACATTGCTAAGCATATATATAATATATATATAGACGGAACAACCATTGTTCACGTGATGCCAAATGATCGAGTTGGTCAGGGTTACGTGTCGGACACCGAGGATGTCTCCCCTGGGAGGGAAGACGGCGAACATAATCCAACACCAAATTCATCTAGTGCATCGCCTCAGAGGATAAGTGTATCACAGACTCTCATGACTCAAGCTCACAGCTCGGAACCAAGTCCCACTACTCAGATGTCAGGCGATGCCTTTGTCGGGGATATGCCTGTTCGAGGGACTCCATATTCCCAGCCAGTCCTGGGTTCGGAAATGACCGCAGAACGACAGACCTTTGTGGACGCTCCTACTATACCTAATCAGGCTCCACTTCACCCTACGACGAATATAAGTCTCCATGACATGTACACTAATCCTCACGACTCTAGTAGAAGGTCGTCAATATTCACTTCCCCATCGGAATACACGAATCCAACCACATCGACCATTTACCAGGTAAATCAACAGTGGCAAACGAGTTCAGCAGCACCAAGCAATTCGTCGGTTTATACCTTTCCGCAGCAATCGGGTAATGCACACCAGCCTTTCGTCAGTCATGCTGGCGTGCCGATGCCACAGGGCCAGCAATTTTTAGGGGCTCCATTTGACGGGTTGCCAAGAGTAAGCCATGATGCGCAGCATGGTGGCATGATACGCGCGCTTCCCCAGCCTGGCTACTCCAGCTATATGTCCCATGAGCCAGGGCATCTTTCGGCATCAGGCACTAAGGCCGAGTCTCTGCCTAGGCATCCTACACAATAGGTTCGCTATCAGTCGACGAGAATTTACGACCTTGTCAATAGCTAGACGGTACTTACGCTTCCCTCGGCACATGGATGAATCCTATCTAAAGTTGGAGCCCCAATCCTAGGGAATACTATTAGTTGTATATGCCTTGTAAGCATGACTCTACGCTTACAACGCCGTTATCGATTAGTTGGTCATTCGATTTGATCTGAGAATCAAGAGTTCTTATTATTGAATCTTTACTCGGTTCAAGTCCTGAAGCTCGACACAAGACAGCCCTTCCACCGTGGTGGGAACTAGGATGCCACGCGTTTTACGACCTTTTTTGTCTTGTTCTCAAATATTGAGTTATCCAACTGGTGGCGGCAAGTTATTACATGTTCGCAAAGTGTTATTAGAGACATTGTTCTCATATAAGCACATAGCGCGGAGGTAGTGTTATCAATCTTCAAACTTTACACGAAGAGAGGCTCAGCGCTGTCGGTTCTACGGTATACAATTTGTCTTGTTTTGTTTCTATTTCCAGCGTTGCCTTGTCTCAGACGTTTTCTACTATCGACACGTACTCCGCGAGTATAACGTGACAACGAGAAGAGCAAATGGGGGGGCACAAAAAGGGGACGGCAATAGTGAAGAAGCATTAGGGCGGCAGCTAATCAACGGGGAGATTACAACTGGACGGCGGCTTTGTTTCTTTCCTACAGATCAATACCACGCAGGCATGAGTTGGCTACTTCTCATTGCATAGCATGGGCGCCGTACGACTCACACGAGTTGAGGGCTTATGGGGTGGCTATTTTATCCTTGTGCGCTTCGCCTCGTCAGACTTTTTCATTCGCCGCATAGCGAAGTAAATGGAGGTTATTCTGTCCCGGCGCGAGTGGTGGTGTTAGCTGTTTTGGGTTCCCCTACGTTGTTGCAACTCCTTTTCGAGCTGAGATCATGCCGTCACGATCATTGCTTTTATTTTCTTAATATGTTTTCATGTGTAGCTATTTTAAAAGGGGGATACGCTTCCCTTTTTTCGATTTTATCGACGGTCCCGCTGGACGAATGAGCAAAGGGGAAGCGAAGGATGGCGAAATGGGGAGGACTTAGCCCGGTAAGAGGTACCGAGGCTGAGCTGGCTCATTTGGTAAATTGTTACGTGTTTTTTTTGGACAACGTGGGTTTGGCAGAAAGGAAATAGGGGGCTGGAGTATGTGGTCTTCGTGTTAAGGCATCTACACATTCCTTGCCAGGATTTAATTGATAACGAGTGAGCAATTCAAGGGGCAAACGCCTCTACACTATGCTATGCTTTCAGACTCGAAATTTACTTCATCAATCTTCCATCTTTTGACATGGTGAATTTACAAATGTATTAAATTAACCATCATGATAATTTTGCCTTTTTCTATGCTATAGTTCGGGACTGATGAACCAATTCATGCGGGCTACAGCCTTGGAATATGATTAGGAAGATGCGATTTGCTCCGCTTACACCTAGTATCCATGGGGCGTTGCGAAGTTTGCCTATTACCTAGTCCAGGTATGCATCCTCGGGTCTGACCCACGGGTAGAGGCCCGTCCCGCTTTAAATCCCGTTTTTGTATACATAGTAGGTAATATATCATGTAGCATTGTTCGATTAAGGTTAGGGAGATCTATTCGCAATCTACACTTTGATCTGAGTCCCAGTACCGGCAAACGCGCATACATATCCAGATTACGTTATAACATTGCATGTGCATATGTACGGTACACACACACATCACAAAACCCGAGCTGTTGCTTTTTCTGGGATCTTAAAATCTACAGATATCTGAAATATGATATAAATCGCGGCAGACCCGCTGACCCGGCAAACGACCACGCCCCCCTGACCTGGCTTTGTACCAACCTAGGAAATCATACGAATACTACGCAGGAGCATGCGTCAAGCCAATCCGGGGTCATATTTCTACGTGTCCACCAGACGTAGCTGAAACTCGGATGCCAAGGATATCATAATAAAAAGGCGGAAATAAAGGGTCGTCCTAAAAGACGAGTATGAGAGCGTTGAAGAATTGCGCGCCTCGCAGAGCATTCAGACGTAATTGATCTAAGGAGACAATTCATAAGCACGCGAGATCGCAGGATCAGGCTGTAGATGACGCGCTCCCTCATAGCAACCGGCCCACCCCCGGTACCGTAGAGTAGGGTCGGTGGTATAGGATTTCCCTTTACCGATATGCTACAGGTCATATCTCACAAAAGTAGATTGGGGAAACGACATGGTTGGTAGCATCGCCGTCGGAGCGGCGCTGCAGAAAATGCATATCGCCAACATCTCCTCTCTTTTTCCACTTCCACCATTCCGCAGCCCGCAGCCCGCAGCCGGTCTTTCGGTTTTCCGCCTCGGCTCCGCTTTGAACATGGCACTGGTTCGGGTAACGATTTTCGGGTTGCTCGACATTCGTCCCGCATATGATAGTGACTGCGGCAGCTGCGGGTAGGGAGCGTTGACTCGCAGGTCAGCTTTTGCGTCAGAATCACCAGGCCTATCCAAGTTCTCGGTAGCTAGAGGATGGGTTTCTTCCCCATCTCCACCCTTCCATCCTTCGACTTGGGACGCTCAGCACATCCCAACGTTAGAGTTAGTGGACTTGGTATTGAAAACAAGAAACCATGTAGATCGAAACAGAACTACGTACCAAGGAACCAGTTTCTACAGGCAATCTTCAATCTTCAATTCTCTAGAAGGATCCTCGTATGCGGGCGGAATGTTTCGCAGAACCTGTAGTTTGAAACGACACTATATGTACCTCCTATTTACCTAGGTAAGTGCCTAAATAAGTGTCTACCTAGGTACATATTAAACGCGTCATTATATGGAGGGTAGCTGACCAGTTAGATGTTCCCAGGGACCAGGTTACATGCCTAACATACCTACATACCGACCTACCTAGGTAGGCCATATTGCCGAGGGCAAATTGAGGCAAAAGTTTTGCCTCGATGCTTGATCTATCTGCCGCCGGCTGCCATCGGTTTCTTAACCGACAACTACCTAGGTACCTATACAATAGGGGGGGTTTCTAGAGTGCCTGGGAAGATAGCTTAGGTACCAAGTGAGAGAATTGCCTTGAATTCGTCGGGAAATTTTCCAGATGTACAGTACAAAGCGCGTCTGGCAGATCTTAAGCTCGGGTGCGGTTCAAAATATTCCTTCGTTGTTATTATTACAGGTAACAAACTGTAAATGCCGTTTATCTCCCTTGGTCATTCACCAGTCCCCTTGTTGAACCTAATCTAGATCATCAATGGGCGCTGCTGCCCGCATCGAGATAATAATGGACCAGTCACTCTGTCGCTTTCCCCCTCCCCTTTCAACTCCCTGCTCCCCCACGTCCATCCAGCGACTCGACACACGAAGCTGCACGTCTTTCAATGGTCGGTAATCACCCTAGCTAGCCTAGCTGCAGGACCTGTCGACGCCTGTAGCACATCCCGTCCGGTGGCTGACCTGAAGCCTGCGTGTCTCGTTCGAGGGTTGCATGTAGCTTGCATAGATGGGTCATGGAATATGTAATGTGGCATAAAGATACGCAGGACAGCGGTAAACCACCCCTCCGGGGATTCTGTGCATTGGGATCCATAGAAAGTCCCTGGTTAGTCGCCGTTTAGCAATACCACACCTCCCTTTAACCCAAGAATCTATAATCATCGCGACCTAGCCTGCATAGCGAAACCAGGTAGTTTCTTCTATGTACTTAATTTTCCGCTAACCGTACCCTTAGGTACAATACCGAGGTAGGTTTTTGATCCTTAACCGTAAATCAATGCCTTATGGTCCAAGTCAACCACGGGACGGGACTCTAGTAGGCTAAGGACTATTATACATATTTTTAATATCCCCAAATGCTAGATGTTCTCATAAAATTACCGAATAAAGCCTAAAACTGTAGATATCTTACTACTTAGAAACGTGAAGTTCGGGGCAGGGCATGGCATTTCACTCAGACCGGCAAACCTCATTTCGGTACCTCACAATTTTTACCCAAATAAGTTAACACTTAAGAGCTTACCTCCCCTAAGTACCTTTCTATGAGCCTTTCTTGGATATTTTCGACGGTCATCAAGCGCATTCAAGCCATTGGACTTAAAGCGCACCTATCCCCTGAGGTTCCGGATATGGGTTGTTGCCAAGACCAAATCGCCATCAACTTTTAAATCAACTGTTTTTAATAGGCTAGTTTTTAAACGGACAAATGGCATTCTGGAGCTGGCAAATGAGGTATTAGTATGGTCCTTCTCCTTAGGTTACCTCACAGCCTTGGGTCCCATATGATAACAGGGCGTAGGCTTTCCTACGAAATAGGCTAGGAAGACGACGATGCTAAACTACAGACTCTTGCAAGTTTGCTATCTAAGGGAAACTACCTACCTACCTACTAATGTATCCATGTCATCCTAATCTATGGACTCAAATAACGGTCGATCTAATACCTGGATGGACGAGAAAAATTAGTTGGATTGAAGGATAACCCCCCGGAACTCGTGTTTGGGTATGGTGTCAGGGGCAGGCCCGTAGTTTATGGCTGTGTCACAGAGTGAGAGGCTGGAGTGCAAGAGGCTCGCCAGAGGCTCGCTAGTAGGTAGATATGTGAGATTATTAACGCCTAATCCTTTTCTAAACTCCTGGGGCCTTTGGCCCCTTTATATATACAGCTGGTAGATCGCCGGTGGGGCGCTGCTAGGCAGCTCCGCACGCTAGGCCCTGACATATGGTCACAATGCTACAGTAATATCTACCTAGGTAGTTCAATGGGCGTCAAGATCATACTACCTCCTATGCTACAGAATTTTCAGTACCTTAACCAAAGCTAAGGTCCGAGGAGAGGGTGACAACCTATCTTGGTTGATCATAGCCTCGGGCCAGCGGGGGTATTCTAATTAAACCAATAATCTCACAGAATACTTTTGTTGTTTCTGGGGCCTCCTTTTCAGTAGGCTCCTCTGTTGATACCTTCCCAGAAGAAGGAATATTTTTAGCAGGCCCTTTTTTTCTTTAGTTACACTAAAAATACTGGGAGATCTTCAGAATTCGATACCATGTATAGATCACCAGTGCTACAAAGGGTCTAACCACATACAAGCACGTACCCTGGTTTTTTAAGTCACCCGAGCACATTATTTGGGGCAAACAATTCGGTTAATATCACTTCTATTATGGTAAGGCTTTTTACTCGAGATTATACCTAGTCTAGATTCTATGACCATTGACAACCCTCATGACGTGTTGCTGAATAGGTTGTATTTGTCCGGTGCTAGACGAGGAGCTAAGTGTAGGAATTAAGTAACTGTTTTGGATGTTCTTACTACAGACGACACGCATTAAATTCTACTGATATCCATAATACACGGAGTACTGATGCATACCTAAGCTTGGACCTTCTAAGGCACTGAAAACATCGAGGTCAAGTCTACTACCAACGTTACAAGATGTATTCAGGAGGTGAAAGTGAAGACCAGGGGTGATTAGATGCGAGAGGAGAGTAATTCAGCAGGTACGTAGTTATGGATTATATTCAATTTATGAAACTACATTGTATCAACAATTGGTTTTTAGATCCAGTCAACCTTCTAGAGGGATTAGCCTAAGAAGACACTTTTTCCCTCGGGGCTGCGCAGAGATCAACTGGTCTGACATCTCCATATCCTGAGCGGTCATGGTTGGATCAGGTACCGTGGTGAACCGCGAGTAAACATCTCTGAGCAGGATTTTCATTTCTGCTAGAGCTAGACTAATCGAAGAATCAGCATTTGCCGTTTAAAGACATACTTCTCATACGTTGGATAGTTGGCTAGACGATACTCACTGTTTTCCGATGCAGCCTCTACCCCCGCTAGCAAAGGCGAAGAATAGTCGCTTCCTATCTAGCTCACCCGACTCTTGCAGCCAGCGATCCGGATCGAAAGTACTGGGTTGTGGGAAGACGTTTTCGTCGATGCGGTGAGCAGAGTACGCCTGGCAGCTCACTATCGCACCCTCGGGGACGAAGTAGCCGTCGATGGTCCGACCACCAGAGGGAACGTATCGCGGGAGGGACATGGGGATTGCAGGGAAGCAACGCAGCCCTTCTGATATGACCGCTTCAAGGAAGGGTAGCTTGTCGAAACCTACCTCCGGGTTGGCGAGGAGTTCCTCTTGGAGACGCCGCTGGACGTAGAACGAACGGGGCTGCGAAATCTCCCACATTAGGAAACATAATGCGTCGCCGGTGGTATCGATTCCTGCGGCCATGTGGTCAAAACTCTCGGCAGCCATGTCAATATGCTCCATGTTATAGTTCTTGTCCTGCATACGGTTCAACAAGGTAAACTGAGCAGGACCAGTCTTTGCGCTCGCGGACATGACTAGGTCATCTGCTAGAGGCGTCTCGCGTGGCCTGGCGAACAAAGACAGAACATTGCCAATTATCTTGTGGAGACTTGGGTTATAATATTGGATAAGGCGATCTAATGCTGTCAGGAAGGGGACATAAATGGCTTTTAGGGCTTGGACTAACTCTGAAGACTGTCATCCAAGGTAACCTGCTTCATGATCTCCTCATCTTTTAGGTTACGCAGTGAATCTGAACCGTAGGGGTGAAAAAGGTGATGCGTCACACAATCAAATGCATAGTCATGTAGGCCTGTCATGCTGTGTTAGCAAGCACGCCTTCTAAGATTAGGCTGAGACTACTATACAAATCTAAATCTCTATTAGCATAGCATTCGGCGATATGTTAGACATTTCTTGCTTACAAATATATCAAGACTTCCACCAACGGACTTCGAACACCTCTCAATAAATATTCTCGACCGTTCCTTAATTCCGTCGAGTGAACCTGGTTTTAGAACATTGGTGTTGGCATACCGGTCAGCAAGTACCCTCTTCCTCTTAGCATGCTAGGCGCAGATTAGACTCTTCCTTTATTTTAATAGCACATGAGAAAGACATACGTCCTCTTTGTTCAGAGTGCTGAACATAGTCCTGTGATATATCTGGTGAGCTTATCTACCGCTACAAAACCTTCAACTTAAAGCATCAAGGTTGTTGGACATGGCTATTCTTAGTGATCTCTTACCTCCTGCCGTAAACTGTAAACAAGTTATAAAACTCAGTCTTGTTATAGCCACTTCCACCGCTGCCATATATCTCCCTCACACCCTCGAGGGATGCAAATGATACTTCATTCGGTGCTATACGGACAATAGGCCCATACCTCTGGTGGAGGCTATGAACATATATCGTCCGGAGGGCATGAAATTCATGATACTTGAGAACCCAAGAGCTGAACAATGAAAACCTGGGACCAGGAAGCTTCTGTAGAGGAGAGGCTACGCATCGCCAAACGTATAAGACGAACAGGGCTAGGAATGTGGGGACTAGCAAAAAGGGGTTTAGAAGTAGCATTTCGAGTTGTTTTATAGCCCGGTTCTCTTAGCTGCGTCAAAGTATATCCAAGAGTCAATAAATTAAACAAAGAAAGAGTTGAATAGTCAGCATAAACTGTCTATCTATCTTCTGTTGACATCGACGTTACTAAATGCTAATGGCATTTATGTAACTGGTCAAGGAGTGGGGCACGATGATAAAGAGAGGGGGCATTAGTGAGGAGCGAAGTCGCAGTGGGAACGAGACTAGAAAAGCTTCCGATGTCATTGATAGTATTTGATAGCAAGAATTGACGTTGATAGCCGAAACCCTTAAAGGATTGGTTCGGTTCGACTCAGAGTCGGGTAACATTTAAAGCTCGCCCTTTCCCTTTGTGTCTGTCCCGCTCTTACCCCGTTCACCACCTCCGCTTCCGAACATGCTGGACAACCAAGACACACCGGGAATGCTCATTTTCGCCGATGGGGGGTAGTCCTTTCCATCGACCGAAACTCGCGGCTCGCATGTGCACCACTGTTTTTCCGGAACCCCGGCAAGGGCGGCGGGAATGTGCGAGCCGCAACCCCGCCAAGACTTTCCTGCTACGATGCTGTTAATATTTCAATTATAGCGGAAGAAGAAAAAATACGGTGAATTTAAGTAGCTATGAGGTTGTATTAGGGAATTACTAACAGCAGGTCGAGCACGTTGCGCCGAAACACATCTTGGAAATTGGCTGTGAATGAGGGGATGGGATTGCGGGGTTGGTGATACTGTTGAGCTTTGATGTTCCCTTTTCTTGATAATGATTAGGTTTAGAGAGGGAGAATAAAAGAAGAGAAAAGTTAGGTCTGGGAATCTCACTAGCGAGGTGTCCGGTTTTGACTAGATGTCTTACCGGCGTTCACCTGAGGCCTCTCGGCGATGACAATCTGAGGGAGGTGTCCGAACTCTGCGATCGCCGACCTCGAACCCCGAAGTAGTGAGTGAACACGGCGGCTTCCACGTGCTCTCGCAACTTTTTTATTTCATTTTTCTAAAGACGCCGATTCACATAAATGAATAGTATATCATTTAGTTATTTGAATTTATGCCTCTAGTTCTTCGTATATTGAGATGATACCATACCCGGGAAGTTGTCGTAGTACCTTCGAAATGAATTTTCGACTTCTAGTTGCCGGATCTTTTGCATGACTATTTGATGCTCCGTAGAAACTTGACAACCGTGCTGACAAGCCATTGTTCGGCCTCCGGCTCCTCTACCCTGTGGCCGGCACCTGGGATAACACCAGAGAACTCACTCGCGATGCCTGGTTGGCAGAGCGTTTTCCAGTGCTGGACCAAAGAATCCTTGTCGACGGAATCAGGTACATGCTCGTCGTTCCCCGAGTGAAGTATAAGTATGGGTTTATTTACTCGTCTCCAAAAGGGCGCGACTACGTTATCTGGGAGACCAGAATCAAAGTAGTTGTCTTCGCCGCTATTGGGCACCTAGGTTAGGTACACTGATAATATGAAGAAGCTAAGGATTGAATGACGTACTCTGTTGCGCCAAGCGCGTACCACCGCGATGCGGATATTGGAGTGGTGTGGAAGGAAGGTGGAAGATGCTCGGGTATCATACGCTCATGACCCTTGCCGGAATCAATGAGCCCTTTGGCAACTTGAAGACCTTCGTCTAGTTTGGATTCGCCGATTTCCATCGACACCGCACCACGGTCGGAGACAGGGGCCTGTAATATATATCCTTCAACGGGCGCAGCATCGTAGGAAAGCGATGTGTACTCCATGCAATCCTGTATTTGTTAGCCTAGTCTGCCCAGTTTAGATTCCGGAAATATATATGACAGCTATAGTAGAATTATAGTTCTTTAAGCATCACGTAGCTGAGACACATGAATACAGGCTACGACGAGCTAGAGCATACCTGACTCCCGGTGGAATGGCCTAGCAATACCACCCGTTTCTTTCCTATGCTTCGTAGATATTTGACCAACGCCGATATATCGGCAACATCGTTGGCCAGGCGAGCAAAACCAAAACCCGAGAAGGAGCTAGTCAACCTGAACTCGAAGACGGAATAGCTTAGCTCAGGCTCGGCTTCTAGGCGTTTAGCTATAGCACGCGGGTAGGGCACTGTGTGCGGTCCGTCGCCGAGCCCGCCGATGAATACAAGAGCATTTGTTGCGCTAGCCAGGCCAACCTCATAAGCACAGGCATACGGAGTCGGCGATTCGAAAGGATGCACCGTCACGGTGAAGGTGCCTGGTGGCGGCATTTTTGGTATGAAGCTAGTTAGTCTTTATGAAAATCTCTTGATAAATCACTTCTAATGCGATTTCTGGTTTAGAAGTGTTAAAAATGAACTATTATTCGTTTGTGATTATTCGTTAATGAAGTTGATGAGGAAAATACTTAGGTACATACTGTTTGGTGGTCACCTGAATATACTTGGTTAAGTAGATAATCTGATATGTGCATATTTTTACGATGAACACTAACTTAATTCAATAAAAGAGTATTAACTAGCTATTCAATCCACCAAACTTATAAACATTTCCATCCATCGTTTTCATCGCACCGTTCAACGGTGACATAGTCTAGTATTAACGGAAATGATGAAAACATTTCAAGATGGCTAGCAATCGTTCGGCCGCCAGGAATGAGCTTTTTACGGAGGTTTGATAATCCCTTGTAGCACATTATTATGGAAGCTTATGACTAATTTGACGCAGCTCAAGCCACGATGCGTCGCCATCAACAATTTCGCTGTCCGTGCGCCCGACAAGATAGCGAGTGCTAGAGATTTATTGGTTGTGGTCGAAGACCTCTCTGCTGTCTTACATCGTCAAGTAGACTCAGATGCCTCTGTTTTGGATGAGAGGCTTGCCGATTATGTTTTCTTTCCGCTCTCCAACATCCTGCGGAACCAGCAGCAGTATCCTATCCGATTGACAGAACTCACCATCAAATGCCTGCGGGTACTAATCCAGTACGGATGGAAGATTAAAATCCCACATGATCTCTCTCAGCAGCTTCTCATATTTCTCACCTTCATCATCGGTGGTGTTCCAGGCCAAGAGAGAGAGGGTCCTATGCCCGAGGAAACCGAATTAGAAGCATTTACGACTTTGACGTCGTTGATCGAAGCTACCGGATCTTCACCAACCGGGGCGGCAGCACTAGTGGAAACGAATGCTGTGCCTGCTTTAGGCCATTGTGTTACCGTCGTACTTGATGGCATCACGGACGGGAAAACGCCCGACATCCAGCTTGAGGCGCTGAGGACGCTAGATGCGCTTTTGGTCGCGATCAAGGATCAAGCTGCCTTGGCCACTTTCTTGCCTGGAATAGTATCATCTCTTAGCCAACTTCTTACACCTCCGGTCGCATTAAAAAATCAGAGAAGAGTATTAGTTAGTGGTATCGATGCTTTAAGGGACGTACTCACGAAAGTCCTAGGCGATTTAAAAGTAATGGGAGTACTGAAAAAGCAAACATCAGGGGAGAATGAAAAGGGTAGCGAGGGCAAAGTTCTAACACCTTCATGGCTGAAAGCAACTACGGCTAAGATAAAACTTGCTCTTGCGAGCATTCTCAAGCTACGTAATGTCGATTCCGACGATATTCGATCTACCTTAGAAAGACTATGTATTACTCTGCTGGACGAATGCCACCAGTCCCTTGCAGAATGCTCATCTATTCTCGTTGAGAGTGCTATGATTCTCACCGACGATGAAACCGAGAAATCCGTACTCGAGACGAGTTTGATCGATCTCGCCAGAATCTACCCGGAACTCGGAGACACGATTAAGACTGCGGTATATAACTGGGTCACGAGCCTTCCCCGGCTGGTGCAATCTAGCGACGACAAGGTCAAGCAACGGGCAATCCGAAATCTCATGAAAGGCCAGCATTTTATCACCACTCTTCAGATTGACTCGTCCATTCTAGATAATTCACTAGCTGCCTCGCTAAGGGACAGTACCACTGCGCTTGTCCTCGCATCTAAATCCAGTGGCATGTCGGAGCTTCCTTCGAACGCTATTGAGTTGAATATGGATATGACTAAACGTGATGGGCCTAACACCTTCCCGCCTGTTCTGATTGCGCAGGAAACAGAGCGATCTACCCGAACGGCGCTTCTCGACTTGCTGTCAAAGGTCGGATCTATTTCCCAACAAACTAAACTGGCAGACGATCTGCTCAACTATGTTCGGGAATCTACTGGGCCTAGTCAGGTTGCCTCATATTGGCTGACCTTCGAGCTAGTGAAGTCAGGTCTATTGGAACACTCAGATCTATTGGAACACTCAGATCTAGACGACTTCCTTGACCTAAGCTCGGCGGCAGGTCCATCGGAAGATAACGAATCTCTCTTCCAGGAACTCTATTCCTTCTCAGTCGCTGTCTTAGATTCACAGGCCGAGACAGAAGACGTTGACTGGAGATTACAAGCCCAGGCTTTAGAGGTTACAACTTTTGCCGCGTCAAGAATGAAGGACGGCTTTCGCCCAGAGCTCATTGATGTGCTGTACCCTATCACGACACTTTTAGGTTCGGAGATTCCCAAGCTGCGGGATCATGCGATCATTAGTTTAAACAATATCGCTGCCTCGTGTGGATACTCAAGTGTCACTGATTTGATCATTGATAATGTTGACTACATGGTTAATTCGGTGTCGTTACGCTTGAACACATTTGATATATCTCCCGCGTCGACTCAAGTTTTACGCATGATGGTAAAGCTTACTGGTCCGAGATTGATACCATACCTTGACGATGTCATTGCCTCGATATTTGCGGCTCTCGAAAACTATCATGGATATCCTTCATTCGTGGAAAGCCTGTTCAGCGTTCTCACGGAAGTCGTGCAGCAAGGGTCAGAGTCCGACCATTTACTCCTAGAAGCAGTGAAATCGTCAGCAAAGGATCATCGGAAAAACTTACAACCTAAGGTGACAACTGAAGACATTAATTTGATCCTCTCCAGTCGCATAGAGAGACGAGAGAAACGGCGGCTGGACGAGTTAGGGCAAGAGGAAATTCAGCCTCATCCGAAACGCCCCTGGAAAGGAAAGAAACCAGTCGAGGTCCAAGACGAGACTAATGAAGAGGAAGATGAGCCTGGCTCAGAAGTTGACAAACCACCACCGCCTAAGACACCCACTTTCAAGATCCTTGCTCGTATCACAGACTTAACACAACATTACTTGACATCCCCAGCTCCCACATTACGGAAGTCGCTGCTCGATCTCCTGGCGACTGTTTGTCCGGCGCTATCGCCTGATGAGGAGGCATTCTTACCCCTGGTCAACTCAGTCTGGCCAGTCCTAGTGGAGAGACTTTACGACTCCGAGCCTTTCGTGGTCTTATCGGCCTGTAAAGCGTTAGCCGCGCTATGCCAGAGCGCCGGGGACTTCCTCAACACGAGGATCAAGACGGAGTGGTGGGATAACCTCGGCAAGTGGTGTGGGAAAGCCAAGGCGGACGCAACCCAGTCAAGCAGTAAAAAGAGGATCGAGACCCGTGGTAGCAAGCAGGATCACGGCCTGCTAATTCCAATCCGTTCCCGGAACGGCTTTGAGGGTAAAGAGCCGGGTACGGCTGTCGAAGTCGTTTCGAGCGCAGGGCTGGGTAAGTTCGCACAGGCGGCGCAGGTCTGGGAAGCGGTTCAGGAGCTCCTAGTCGCTATCGTGTCTTTCGTCCAGATCGACGCCGACGTGTTCGACCAAATCCTGCTGCTCCTGAAGGACACCCTGGCGACGAATACCGAGGCTCGCGCTGCTTTGGAGACCGTTGACCCGGATGCTGTGTGGCTCCTGATGTACGAGCGAGGAATGATCGAGCCGATGGAGAAACCGGTCCTAGCCGGAGTAACATTTGTTGATGTAAGGGGAGATTGGTGCTGAGCCAAAAGTATCGGCCAGGCTGGTTGCTATAGCACAGGGTGGCATGTAGGATCCAGGCACTAGGTAGTAGATTCGACGCAGCTCGTCTCGTTCGATGTAGTCTGATTGTACGCTACCTGCCCATCCTCTGACCTTTCGAGCTGTCGGCCGTCGGCCTCCGTACTAGGTAGAGACGGCGATGAACGAGCTCAGCATACCTGCCACTACCGTATGACGTATCAGGCGAGGCGAGGAAGAGTCGCTCGGGGACGGTAGCACCCGGGAATTGTCTTTTACGCAGTGGCGGATGAAGTAGGAGCATGTCATGTGGTATTAACAACTCACGTGCAGATTTAGACTACCGATGCTTCTATTACTTCAAGGAAAATGTGTGCCCATGGTGCTATGTGCGTGTGTTTGCGGAAATGAACCTTGTTGATGGCCTGATTTAGATGTCATACTTAACATCCAGGACGGACATCGTCGACATCCTTCCCCGTTGCCCAACGATAAAACTTGTGGACGACGCCGAAAGGCGGCCTGAAATCGCCGTTGTCCTGTTTTTTTCGAGTTAATAACAATTTATGTGTAGTGACGGTAGTATCCGTTCATTTTCTCTAAGCCTTTGGGTTTGTAGATCCAACATACATTATTCTCGGTTAGGGTCCTAGCGGTATCTCACCATCATCATACGATATTGTTCTCGACTAGGGAAGGGGAGGCTATTATGGGCCCTACTTTCGCGCTTGTGGATGAGTGGCGTGATATTCACCTTCAAATCATAGCCTTAGGGGCTCGCAGTGCCTTGATAACACTTTGCAACTTGGAAATGAACTGTTTTACAACTACAGAAAGTCTTAAGGCTATTCCCAAGATATGATCTTAGGTCAACATACTACCCATCCTGAAAAATTATCGGATCCCGATGTTGCCGCGACATTTTTGTATATTTTTTTATTCATTTTGTTTTTGGAAAACTCCCAGACACGTCGGCTACTTGGGTGATCGGGGTAAATGGAGCCTGATGTTGGTAGTTGAGAGTGAACTTACCTTTTAGGCATTACTCGAAATGCCAATGGCCTTGTAGGTAGGAGTGTAAGAGATGGTGCGAATATGGCGGAGGCAAGAGGGAATTTGATCAAATATGATGTTTTGATTAATTGTCTCCAGCTTTCGACAACCCTTTTTGGTGGGATCATACAAAAAGGTGTGAATCGCCTATTCAGGCTTGACGCCATTGGAAATCCTCAAAGCCAGATAGGTACGCATGTGCACGACAAAAAATTTCCATCCCTCGTAAGTCCGAGGTGCCATTTATTCATCTCCGTCCTCATCGTCAGAATCGCTGTCGGATGAGCTTGAAGCCTCATCCAGCGACGATTTAGGCGAAGGGCTTCGAGAGTGGGAGGCTACCTCGTCCACAACAAACTCCGGGCCGATCTCCTCAAACTCATGGTCGGATGGATGTATTCTGTCCTTCGAGCTATAACATTTATAGCAAAGGTCAAAGTCCATGCAGGCTCTGCATGAGTACCTCAGGCCGTTGCAGGGCTAATTGAGCTGTCAATATAGGTACCTACCTAGGTACTTAAATGAGAATTAGGAGGAAGTTAACTCACAAAAAGGCAGAAGTTGCACCAGTTATTGTCTTCTCTGAAGCGTTTATTGTTTGTTAGTATTGGTGGACTGTTACGCTCCTGCAATACACTGTTGTTGATTGGTTGTTGATTCCATTCCTTGTCAGAGGCAAGGAGGTTTAAAATATCATGGTTACAGCCATGATATCTAGCAATGCTTTCTGGTGTATACTCCCTCCCGTTTATACGTTGATTGACTGCCCGATCCGCGCCTCGATCTAGCAACATCTTAATTGTTTCGTATTGATTCCCTCCCGTACTTTTAATGGCGTTCCCGACGCCCCTTGAGACCCAATGTAGTGGAGTCCATCCATCTATATCTGGCTCATTAACAGCGTCGTCACCAGTATGTTGTAGCAAATTGCGCAGTACTTCTATGCTGCCGCCTTGTGCAGCCCAGCTTATAGCGCTACGTTCAATCTTATCCTTCTTAGTGGCCTTACCGCCTGCATCTAAGATGAATGAAACTATTTCCATATCGCCGCGCACAGCTGCCAGGTGAAGTGGTTGTCTGCCCATACCATCGCTAGAGACAAAACTTACACCTTTCGAAGCTAGCATACTAAGGTGAATGCCTTCACCACCTAGAGCCGCGGCCGCTGCGACGGTATCAAATGAACCTCCCGTTGTCACAGGGTCTGCCCCCGCGCCAAGAAGGATATCAATCAGTTGCGATTTTGTCTCACTAGAGCTTTCCACAACTCTGTAATGAACAAATATCGACGAAAGTGGCGTTCCCGCGCGTTCAGCGGCAAGTAGATTGACGTCTGCCCCTGCCTTTATCAACTCCTTTGCCAAATCTACCAGGCCTTCACAGCAGGCCATGTGCAACGGGCCGCCGTACATGGGAGAGACTATGTTTACATCGGCTTTCCTTGAGAGATAGTACCTGGCTGCTTCTTCATGTCTGAACTGTACCGCTTAGGCTAATGGCGTTAGGCTATGGCTATCTGTGAGATTGATATCGGATCCTGCACGGATGAGTAATTTGACATTTTCTAAGGGCGTAGAATTTCTGAGGCAAAGCAGTGGCGCATTGTCATCATTATCTTTGACGTCTAATTTAGGCCTAAACTCCAGCAGGGCTCCCAATCCAGGGCTATTCAACCCCCTATGTAGAAGAGTCGAACCATCGCTAAATGGACGATTGATATCCGCGCCGGCTTCAGCAAGGATCCTGATGATGTCTCCTTGTCCTCGGGAAACAGCGATTTCCATGGGCTCCCATTTCGTAGGGTCTCGCAATTCATCCGGTGGGTCTATCTGGGCACCATACTGAATTAATAGCTTCACTGCTTCCGTATAATCTCCTTGTATTGCGCAGACGAGCGCAGTATCACCGCCGCCGGGATGTGTGTTAGGATCAGCACCACTCTCCAGCGGGACGTCAAAAGGCACGGTGTCTTTGCCAAAAGGCACGGTGATCCACACGGTTTATACCTATTATAGCTTAGTAGTATAGATAATACAAAGCCCATATAAATTTAAGTACCTTTTTTTTGCCAGCCCTGGCTTAATATCATCGTTAACCTTGCTATCGCCTCATAACAGCAAGACGAGATTATCGTAACAGCCACCTGGCCAGAACAGAGGACCTAGCGGCGAGATGGCAGTATTAGAAGGGATATATCTTACGATGAGCCTCCCAGGCGGCAGCGCCGGCTATAGGAGCTGCTAATGACTGTACAAGGCAGGGGGACCTTTTATAGCGCCTGCGGCAACGGCAACAAGGTCAGGAAGGGTTGTTAAGAGGCGACAGCAAGGTCAACGATAATATCAAAGAGGGGGGGGGGGGTGGGGAAAGGTACTTAAATTTATATAGGCTTTGTACTATAAGATCAAGTATCCATACTACTAAGCTATAATAGGTATAAATCATGTGGGTCACCGTGCCTTTTGGCAAAGATACCGTGCCTTTTGACGTCCCGCTCTCCAGTAGCATCCTAACCATCTTTTCGCTCTTTACAGCCATCATCAATGGTGTTGACTTGAATCTGCTGCAAGTTTCTAGGTTGACATTATTTTGATAAAGCAAGAGCTGCAATAGCTCCACATCGTCCTTTGATATTGCGGTATGTAGAGGAACAAATCCATTGTGATTTTGGCAATTCACGTCAGCGGATGGACCAAACCAGGCCAATAACTGGCCTGACTAAGCCTGACTAGCTTCAGGCCAAACCAATTAAGATTTTTCGAGAAACTGATTAGGCTAAATAAGTTTAAATATTTAACTGCTAGTTATACAGGCCAAAAATTTGATTGAGACCCATTTTTATACGGATTTTGATTGGTTAAAAATTAAAGATATCTATTTTTAAACTTTACATATGTAACAAATCTAAAAAAAAACGACAGCAAAGTTGGAAATAACTTCAATAATAAGTAAAATCTTAATCTAAATTTTTAGCCCCCAATACCCGGGGCTATTATTTCCCCAGTTCCACTTTTAATGGCTATCTGATCAGTCCGATTAGTTGATATCACTAGTTCAGTTACAATACGTAAATTGACCAATCAGATCAGTTGTTTGCTTTTAGCCTGCCTGAACTGCTTTGGTCCATCCGCTGATTCACGTTAGCCCCTTGTTCTAGAAGATACTCGACTATAGGAAGCTGATGCGGACCATCCAACCAGCATGCGAAGTAAAACGCCGTATTTTCGTTCGCATCCTTGGCGTTCAATCTGGCTTCCTCTTTAATAAGCAATTTGATTATATCAACTCGATAAATATCCTCTTCTGGATTCATTGCCCAAAAAAGGATTGGAGGCGTGATAGATTCATGATTGGGATTTGCTCCTTTATCGAACAGAAGCTTACATGCCTCTAGGCAGCCATTAGAGACAGCGCACGCAAGAGGGGTCCCATAATCAGGTATGGATATATCGGGATCTACGTTAGCTTCGAGCAATATCCTAACGCATTCCACATTGTTCTCTTGGATAGCGACTGCAAGGGGCCTCCAACCCGGCATATCCTGTTTTTTGAACCCTTCCAAATCCAGGCTTGCGTTTAGCTCCACCAGAACCTCTACTGCCTTTGGCAGACCTGTCAGGCAAGCATAATGTAGTGGCGTGCTATGAGTGTCACTTTGGGCATTTAGATCTGCACCATATCGTGCGAGAAGCCTAATTATCTCTGTATAGCCATAAAACGATGCTATGTGGAGGCTTGTTGAGTTGGATGTATTAACATGGTTTGGGTTCGCTCTTCGTTCCAAAAGTAATTTGGCACCACCGACGTTGTTCCTACGAATAGCGTACTGAAGCGGTGTCAGTGATGTTTCCGGAACTTCTGTGTCAACCGGACATCCAGCTTCTAAAAGCTTAACAAGGGTCGTGTTAAGCCCCAGCCAACTCACGACGGGTATTAATGTGCTTTGATCTTCCCAAGGGAAACTTGGGTGATTCTCCGCTACATATTTTATCAATTCAGACAAAATTGCCTCGTCGCCGTTTGCACCTGCACTGATGAGTGCTTCGGTAAGAGACTCGTCTGAATATTTCATGCGGGGGAGAAGTAGGCGGACAGTCCCCAAGGCTCCATTGGAACAGGCCTCGATTAGCCCTTTTCGTAGGTCCTCGTCTTTGCAAGACCAATTTTCAATCCACTCGGTTAGTCCCATGCCAGCTAAAGCAGAATACAGAGACTCAAAGGGCTGCCGGCTCCTTGTGAATGGATTTGCAAGCGCCCAATATGCTTTAGACCAATAGGGCACGGCGTCTGACTTGCTAAACGATGCTAAAGCATCTTCTAGATCACGATCAGTAGATGCGAGAGATATATGATGCATCCAGAACCGTACAGCGTAGTTTTGAAGAGTCGTGCGATCATCAGTTATAACTAAGTGGGAGCCATTATAAAGAGAATCCTCATAAAACGCCCCTAGGCTCTCTTTCATCATGGGTCGTGTCAGATAAGCCAAGCAAGTTCTTGCGATTTTAGAGTGTGCTTCTCTACTGAGGATGTTCCGGGTGTCCGAGTTCCTAGGTCCAAAGCAGGATTTTGCCAAGAGCACCTCCCGTATACGATGCGTGGAAATGAAAATCTCGTTGTGTTCGAGGGTAATGATACCTGCGAGCCAGGTTTGCAATTTGGCCAGGGGCTGGTTAGCTAATTGGGCAGTTGGCAATGTCTCTTCCGGATTTGATCTCTTAAGCCCAATTATAATTGCTGCCATAAGCTCCCAGGACGTAAGAGGTCTTACAGCGTGCAGAATCCAGGATAATGCAGTAAAAGCGAGCTTTTGGTCTGGAATATTATTCAAAATCTTCTCAACGGCTGATTCGAGACTCATTTCCTCCACAGGTCCGAGTATGTTCTTGATAGATTCCTGCAATGGCCAACGTTCATTCCTACTGACGTGGTTGAGTACAAGCTCGCGAATTTCAGGTTCTAGAACGGCGACTGCTTTGATCTCTTCTTCGAGCTGTAATTCGCAAAATCGAACCTCGGGTCTTTGTCTCAAGAGAGATATGTTGAACGAATTGAGAATAACTTCATTGTTTATCGCAGGGACTGACGAATCGATGTCTAATATTGGCCAATTGGAAAGTTCTTTTAGTAGAGCTCCTGGCTTGTGGCTGGTCACCATGACTCTCCACGGTCTTTCTTTCGTGTCTGATACGTAATGAAACCTGTCCAGAAAAGCCTTCCTTGACACGGGTTCGCATTCGTCGAAACCATTTATGATACAAAAGACCTTCTTACCGCAAGAATGACGGCATATATCGAACCAGGCAAACAGATCTGCATGGCTCCATATGCGGCAAGCTTCATTCGATCTAAATCGATTTGGTTCTAAACGAAAGTGGCCTGGCATTTGAGTAATAAATGTGGTGAGCATATTTCCTATGTTGTGGTATCGGATGTCGTAGCCGTTGAAGGTGAAATAGAGGATAATATGATTATTGCCGTGCTGACGATTATCAATATCGTAAAGGACGTACTCCAAGGCCAACCGCGTGTTAGTTTCACCAGTCAAATATAATAACTGTGATTTCTGCTGATTATACCAGGATTTATACACCCCATTCTCGGCAATCCACGCATAAGGATGGGCAGGACTTGTAGTAGTTCTTAGGGGTAGTAGAGGACAAGCAATGGAAAGTAAGAGTCTTTCATCATTCAGTAGACTTTTATCAACTTTTATCACTAGGTACTCATGCGTTAGCTAGTGAAAAGTAAATAGGGTCATGGTCACGGACATGGGCTTATCCGATCAAAGCTCTTCTCGATTTGAGATTGGTCGTCTTTGAGTCCGCCGGCGAGATGTATCTCAAAGGGTAGGCCTAAAGTCCCCGTAAATTCATCGAAGACCTATAGGTAGATGCCAGTTAACTCGAGCATTTATACATCAAATTCAACTACAGTTACTAGACCAGCTTAGACGTACTTTATCGATGAGACTACTATCGTCGTCTGAATACATACTGAGAATGTATGACTGGGGCATATGTTTGGAGTCTATGAAGAGAGCATTGATAGACATAATAGCCTCGGCGAGGTGTCTCATGGATTTAACGAGTGGAGGGAAAGTCGGACCTTCTGGGAAAGTATGGCCGTATACGAACTTTGACAACCTAGCTTCCATCTCTAGGTTGTCTGCAGCCCTGTGAGGGCAGCCATAGAAAAGCTATTAAATATCAATAGATGGAACATGATCTCAAATATGGGATCACCTACAAGGACACGACTGGAGTCGAATATATTTCCATATCGTCGAGAATTCAGTCCAGCCAAGGTGAGCGCCTAGATTCATTAGCCTTCACACGGAGTCTTGAAACGTCTCTTGTGTAGCCTACACATTTCACAACAACCCCCCCAATATCGTGTGCAACGAACATAATAGACCTTTCCTAAGATGAGTCAGCAAATGTGATTTCTGAACAGTGATATGACGCCTTCAAACCTTGGTGGATTCGTCCCTCGCACTTATTAGGTCTTCTAAAAGACATGCTGCCATATTTTTGATTGCTTGATACGTATAAATGCCACACATGATTTTTGAGAGGTTGTATCCGAAGGACATTACCCTACGGCCTCCATAATGGCCCTGGTCGTAGAGCCATATGGAGTTCCCAGCTCCGGGATTTTTCCAGGGAGGCCGTCGGGTGCCTCCAATCCCATGTACAATAACAATGCTTCATTCATACCTGAAGTTAGCATCTTTTACCAACATGCGTCAAGGTTAGAGCCAGTTTTACTCACTCAAAATCAGTGGCCATATAAGTTGCAGGCTCTGGACCTGTATCATATTGAGCATTCCAGAGAGTTACAAGCCCCTCGGCGTTATGCTCTGGCGGTTTACCGCGGATCATGTAATCCTCTAAGTCGGTCCATGGCTTTTGCGTCTCATTGCCTCTGTCCCCCAGATCTGCCAGAGAGTTATCTCCAGGTTTTTCGATACTGTTATCGTCTTTTCGAGAAGCAGTTTCAGACCCGTCAGCTACGTTCTTCCGCGGATTTGATATCTCTTTACTAGAACCATCATCCAGTGATCTTTTCGTAGTATCTCCAACAAGGTCTTTCTGGGACAATGTGTTAGCTGAACTCGTCCCAGAAGCTGTGTTTGAGAGGTCCGGCATGTTGATTGCCAGTGCTGAAAATTTGATCAGATTGATGGAGCCGCCTGGTGGGGAGGAGAAATGAAAGAGGTTTCCAGGTATTATTGGGCCAGGCCGTGTAACCAGCGCGTCAATCGGATTTCGGTAAGACGGCATTCAGCCGGTCAAGCTGTAGGTTGCATTATTATATTACCTGCATGCAGTCATCCTACATACACACAGTATGGATTCATAGAAGGTAGGTTGCTTCTGAACGAGAAAAGAATCGACGACCTATTTACTTACCTAGGTAGGCAGGTAACTAGGTACGCAGCTGCTACGTTTAGAATGATCAACTAAACAACTTTTTCCAATAGACACTCGATATGCCTTCTGACCTTGAATTTGAAGAATACGTCCCGGCCTTTGAGCTTGGACTTATTGAAATCGGCGACGAAGGTAGCAGCTTTCGCACACAGAATGATCTCTCAGCACCATTCCAACGCAAAAACATCACGGAGCGGAGGGGTGTCATTGACATTCGCTGCACTAGTGTAGATGTCGTTCATGGCTACCTGAAAGACGGAGAAGGTTTAGCAACTCTCATTGTCTATGAATTTCAATTCGACCCGCGCAAGAAAGCTCGACGAATTGCAACAGCAGACGTGGAGTTTCTCTTCGGTTCGAATGTTGGAAATGAGCCCGAGGTCCTCAAGATCTTCCCCAAGGGACGCATGACTCTGATGCCGATAACACAAACCGAAACAATCACCAAGGGGGGCGAGATCAATGCCGGTGGTAATATATTCGGAGCTGAACTAGGTAGCAATTGGAAGTGGGAGAAGGCTGTCAGTCGTGAGACCAAGAGTGAAACGACGATGGTTGGTTCTATAGACCTCAAGGGTCGAAATTATGGTACCTCTAATGCTATGTCTTGGACCCTCCTAGAAAACGAATTGGTCAAGACTGGTGTCCCAGCCCATTTTCGGACTGCAGTTGTCTTGTCACGCAATAACGATGAAGAGTTCTACAGCATGTTCAAGATTAGAACTCAGGTGGACTTGGTAAGCCGGTTCACTCGGCTTTTCGGCTCGACGCCTAAAGACGACCCTATTCTCTATAACCCCAAGGCACCACCCACAAATAGACTGCGAGAGTACAATGTAGATTCTCTCGGTGACATTGATCTCCAGGAACTCGGCGGCATCTCATTTACAAACATCTAGCCTTAGTCGATTCTATCCAATTTCAAACGTGCCTAGGTAGATAGGTACATACCTTGCGAGGCATGATTTTGGTACGAAATTGGAAATTTCTCACACTGTACAGTATTACATTCATTCTAGTGGGACGGTGGCGACCTCGTTACATGTCCCCTATTGGTTGATATTGCAGCCACCATACCGCACGACCGCATAGAGGCGTTTCAGTCGGCGAAGCTGACGCCCTTCAAATATGTATTAAGCAGATTATTCCTTCGGGTCTGACATCTAAATCTAGCCATTGTCGAATTTGACTCTATTCAAGATGGCGGCCTTAAAATCAGACAATGATCTAGAAATCATAGAGAAGCTAGATAGAGAGGAGAAAGACGTAGAAGATGGCGACTCGGACTCAGATGATTCCAGTGACGATGAGGATGAAGAACGGCCCCTCAAAAGAGTGAGAGATAATTTCGACAGAATTTTGGCCGACCTCAAATCCAGCGCAAAAAGTGGTCGAGTCAAGTCGGGAACGTTTGACTTGACAACTCCTACTGGTCTTCTGGCCTTCCTGGACCATAATAAGGCCGATTTGGGCAAAAGAAACACTAAGAATCAGACACTACTTCACTTGATAGCTGAAGCTGAGAAAGATGAATTGCCGCCTACCAGGAAGATGAAGCTTCTCATCGAAGAGTTAGTTCATCTGTCCGACAATCTTCTTGCAATGCAAGACGAGAACGGCAAGACACCATTATTCTGCGCTGTAACGAATAGAAATCATAAACTAGTTACGATTATGTGTGAAGCTCACCATGACGTTAATAGCATCCTGAAAATACCGAAAACTCCTACAGCCCGGCAATCAACCAACTGCATTCACCAAGCTATTATGAAGAAATCATCTTCAAGGGACGATGATTTGCTCAAGTTTCTCATAGAGAAAGCCGACGAAGATACACTTCTCGCGGTAGATGAAAATGGGTTTACCCCGCTCCACTTGGCAGTCGAATACAAGCGATGTGATGATGCTCAGCGTGGTATTGTCCAGGCACTTGTTGAAAGATGCGACAAAGTTCTGAGTACGACCTATAGACACCCAGAAAGGGGCTCGCTCTCTCCTTATTTGTATCATGAATTCACCCACGAGGAAGCAAAGCAAAGGGAGAGACAAGCCATAGAGAGGAAACAGAGGCCAGAGACCGAAGGAGTACAAAGGAACGAACGTTTTAGGAGCAAAGACAACCTCAAGGACAAGAAAAGAGAGTTGTCGAACGAGAAGCTAAGAGAGCCAGTAATGCCAGAGGAACCGGGTCCCCCTTCCTTCCCATCATCACGATGGACACATATTGATAGGTTCGATCCTATGCTACATATATTCGATAGAAGCAGGAGTGTTGTTACCGGGGCCGTTGAAATAAATGGCATCAGTAGAAGAGAAACATCGACGACAATAGAGAAGAAGCCGTCATCAAAAAGGTCTAGAACCTCCAAGTTAAATCCGACGGAGTCTAGCGCATTGGCAATAAAGCAATACCTGAAGTTAGAGTATTTGCGCAAGAATAATCATGACGATGCGGTAGAATATCTCTATGGAGTACAGCAAGGTATGATGGTGCAAAGCCTAGCCCTCTACTCTCTACCAAGTCTAACGACGTGTAGACCGACACATTTACTTCGATTTGTCTGGGGTTTCTCCGAAGGTTAACAAAGGCGGAATCATAGGTGGACTCAATCACCTTCTTCTAGAGGACGTCTTGCAATACGTTGAAATTCCTCGTGTGGAAGTTGAAGACGATCCAGTGACATTAAAACCTGGTCAACGAGCACTAAAACCCGATGGCAATGGCCGTAAGGACATGGAACCCTTGTTCAAATGGCTTAGGGACGAGAAGAAAGTTAATACCATCCTAAAAGTCATTGTAGAAGATCTCCAAGAACCGGCTCATAGTGACGAGACGATTGAAGCTTGTTTAACTGGTATGGGTGTAGAGATATGGCAGTGGAAAAAGTTCGACTTGTCCCCTGAAATCATACAGAAAGTTGCCCCTGGAGCACGAGTTGTGCATTTGTATTGGAGCGGTAACAATGCCGTACTTCGAGGATGGAGCGAGCCTGGGGGTCTCAGAATGCTGAGAGAGCTCGAGGAAGTCCATCTCCACGCACAACAGGTGTGTTGCCCGATCTTCTCACATAAGAGACACTAACGTTTGTTTCTAGGGCCTCGAAACACGTGCTCGAATTACGCAAAACATAACAGCCTTTAAGGAGCGCATCGAGAACGGTGTAATTAAGGTATACGAAACTAGATTGATGGGCGATATCACTGGTAGTATGGCTAATGGGACCAACGCCACCCATGATCCGCATGAGAGAGACAAGTGGGTAGATAGCATGGAACAGTTCGCGGATTTCCTACAGGCCGCCGAGCGGAACATTGAGCCACCGTTGACCCTCAAACACCCAGTCACTGTTGCTATCATTGATGACGGCGTGGATATTAACAACCAGAGCATCCAGTCGAGGATAATTGGTGGATGGAGTTTCTGCCACCGCGATAAAGATCAGAATTTGAACCAATCCGTATGTAATTTTGATGGCTTCCTTATCCTCCAATGCATTTCAGGGTCAGATCTTCGCAACCGAGCTGAGAGCTAACATATCCGAATATGCTTGGAAATACTGGATTCATTCATTCGTGACATAGATACCTACCTACTAACTCTCACTACTATAGTACTATGTGTCAGGTGATGGTCACGGCACTGCAATGGCTGGACTAATCTGCAAGGTCTGTCCAAATGTGAGCCTGTATATACTGAGGCTGGACGAATACGTGATCGAAACAGGCAAGCGACACATCACTGCCAAAAGCGCTGCGAAAGTATATCAATTAAGTTGAAATATTTGTCATTACGGTGCTAACTCCCATATAGGCTGTTCTTGCGGCTGTCGAGAGAAAGGTGGACATCATCTCTATGTCTTGGACTATCGAGAAGACCGATAGAAATGGGGACGACATAAAGAAACTAGAAGATGCCATTAGTCTTGCTGCTCGTAAGAATATTCTGATGTTCTGCGCGGCTACAGACCAGGGTAAGCGTCCACGAGTTAAGAGGATATTCTCTTGGCGGTAAACTTTTCTCTTGACACGTTTTGATAGGTACCTACAAAGATAGAACGTATCCAGCAGCCAGTGCCACCAAAAAGATCTTCAAGATCGGAGCAGCCGATGCATCAGGCGCAGCGCTGAAATGGGTTGGTGACCAATCTCTTGTCGATTTCATGTTTCCGGGGGACAAGGTGGTGATCGAACGGCACGACAATCCCAACGTGAAGAACTATACACCGCGCACCGGCTCGTCCGTGGCCACGGCCTTAGCTTCGGCCTTAGCTGCCGTGATCCTTTACTGCGTCCAACTGGCAAATACGAAGCGGTACGCCGGTCGATCAAACGAATTGAGTGCGTATAAATCTCTCAAGGACCACGAAAGGATGAAGGAAGCATTCTCGCAGATCGGTACGTCCAAGGCGACCGGGAACAAGTATATTATGGTGTGGAATCGATTTACGCGGGAAGTTAAGAAGGCCGAGCAGGAGTCGGCGCCTAAGGACGAATACATGAATTACATCATGACGCTTGCGGACGAACTGATGAGAGAGGCATGAAGTGCCCCTCAGTTTCGCGAAATCATGTATATTCTCACCGTGATCGTGTGGTAATTGCTGGTAAAAGGAGATGAGAGAATTTGAGTGGAAAAATCTATGAACATTAAACAGAGGCACCGTGATCCTTGATTATGGTGTTTCTCTTACAAAAGGGGGGACCCATATAAAAAAGGGGCTATCTAATCGGTTATTGTATGTATTAGTACAGTACCTATGTAATGAAGCCAGCAATTAAGTATTAGGATATATCCAATGCAATCTCAATTTCAGCTAATTATCTCAACACTACAAATGTACCTAATAACGTACTGCCAAGTATCTTGTCGACTAGTAGGCGGCTTGAATTGTAGTAGGGGAAATTGATTACAAGCATGACCTATGTACCTACATAGGTAGGTATCCACGCAGCCCGCGCTGCTGGGTTTGCCTCAACTGATTCCATTAGGTAATAGATTCAATTAAAGTGCGTCGTCAGATCCATCCTTTCAAAAGAGCCGCAAAGTGACATCATGTATCGGAGAATTACACATCGTGCTGATTAAGTTGAAGATACCCGTAGGCCTTCTTCCTAACTACTAAGGTAGGGTTTCGTCAATAATAGATCTAGGATAAATGACACTTATCGCTTTCCGACTTGACTCGAGACAGCCGATTGGACAATCCCTGGTTCTCAATAACGTGACTTTCCAATTACTTGGGTACCAAGTTAATTCGCAGCTTTTGCAGTTTTTACGAGAGTACCTTTTATATATACTGTACATGTGTATGTATGTATATATTTATCATAGCATTGCGTATCACATTTGCATCGTCAATGAAAAGTAGTATTAAAAAGGATGACTACGCTCGCCTTTAAAAATTGGAGTAATATTAAATAGATACCCCCAACGTAGTGGACCCTACAGGGGCGGCGGTAGTATGTACAACGCCACGCCATGGGGAAACCAGCTATTATCCTTCTAGAATTCTAGAATTCTAGAAAAACACACGATCTTGGGCAGATAGTATGCGACTAGTTTCCACGCAACTCCAGATAGCATATTTAATTGGATCTCTGCTAGCGCAAGGCAAATATGTAGTACAGTAAAACCTGTCCATAACGATGCTACTACATAACGATACCTTGATATAACGATTTATTTTGCTGTACATCTGAATTTTGTATGAGAAATAACGATAATTTTACTATAACGAATATCGTTAACCCTTTGATTAGTCACCACCAAGATCGTTATAGAAAGTTAAAAAATCATGAAAATCCTTCCTATTTAGGAAGAATTAATACATTTTTAGACCTTATGGTACCCACTTTAGCTTAGCTTAGGATATTTCCAGCCCGTGCACTTGTGAGCCTTACCCGTTTGGGAAATATCGTCCCAAAGTAAATTACTTTTCAGAACGATACCTCCCTATAACGATCCCACTGCTGTGTTTCTTGGCAATCGTTATGGACAGGTTTTACTGTAGTTGATGCTTAAATGTGCCATGCAGTATTAAGATGACGACGCACTGGGTCTGTGCCCGAATTGCTTCATTTGATGTTTGCTCCAGAAGTAACTCTAATAGGATGATAATCTCACGAGTTAAATGCAAATTATAGTGCCTTGGCGTCACTCTCTTATACCCTTTCCCGCTCTCAACATCTAACAGAGTCGCCACACATTCGTACTAAAGGGAGGCTTGAAGGCTAGAAATGTACGTCTTCGGTAGACCAACTTGTCTAGATAACCCCATGATTATCACACGACGCTACAGTAGAGTGGTTCCTAAGCTTGAGGCAAGATATATCCTTAATCCGTCTAAGTGTGAAGGCAAGTCCGAAGTAAGCCAAGTTCAGACGAGCTCGAGTATCAAGAGTTTCAACTAGTCGCGGACGCTTGAAGAGAGCCTTTCCCAAGCGCGGCCAAAGGTACTTTTAAAACGAGACTACCCGAGACTACCGGGCTCGTACTGATAAGAAAGGGCCTCTTTGTACAAAGTATTTCTGTAAACTCGGAAGACCTTCCTTATTCGATCGTCTTATCAGTAGGGACCGGGGATTTATCAGGATCGAAGATCTTATTAGTTCGTAATTAAAGGGACGATAAAATGTGCTCCCGTCCTCTAGGATCAATTCCATTAGAGCAATAATATCGCCGAGGACACTCGTTTCTAACCACCTTGGGCGCGCTTGGCCCGTTAAAAACTTAGGACCTGAGACTCTCGAGTGACGTTTATTCAAGAACTAGCTATTTGGACGGGTGGACCGCTGTTGGTTAACAGTAGATGCAGATATAGTTACTAGGGCTTTCCATGCAGACGACAAGGGCTTCCGTTTTCTCATTGGTTAGAGACGGTATATGCCATCCACCCCCTAAACCTTCTTATCGGCTCCATGTTCTAGAATCTGGAGCTGAACGCGCGCATTTCTCTCTTCTGACAGCGTGACTGACCCCAACAGTCAGTAAACAGTTACTTACAAGCCTTACATTACATACCTGCGTCGGTGAAGGATTCGTGGTTAATCCGCCCGGTCAAAACTAGGAAGCCCTGGTCTCTTTTTGTCAAACTCCCCTTGCCCAAGAAAGCAAGGGACCACGTGCATACACAGTAGATGAGGCACTCGATATTCTTGAAAAGAGATCTAACGATGTTATTGTCGAAGTTGTTAGTGTAGGTAGTATCTGGTGACTGGTGATCAAGTAAAGCAAGCTTTCAAAGAACATGTCTCAGACATCCTCGTCTATTTGTCTAGGTAACCTCCCGCTCGCACCACTCTGTCTTTAATGGACGATGCATTTTCTATTGTTCTGTCGATCAATTCATTGGATGTATTTATCTAACCGCGTGATACTTTCACGAGAATTGACAGCGTCAGATTATACAAGCCTAGCGGACATAGTAATGAATACAGCTAGACCTATCTATAAGCGGATGCTCATACTCAGCGCCCCCATTATGCTCGCCCTACTACCCTGCAGTAGGGTATCTGGGGTCTAGACTAACGGACACTATCCCATGTATTATCGTATGCATGTCCATCCACGCATCTATCTGCATTCCCTATATATAGTAGGCCTATATACCCTGAACGAACTATATTCTTTTGTCGCAATTGCCTTTTTGCGATTCGTTCTTTTTCACTTCTACTATTCCTTTCTTGCGGTCACACGCTCTCACCTAGCGACCTACGACGAGCCTGCGCATTCGAACACGTTAAGCCTTAGGGAGGCAAAACCCGGATATTCCTAACGATGTCGGATACTACCGAGAAACAAGTTAAGGATGAGGCTGCGGTAAACTCGCAAGCCTACGCGAGAGGGGGCCATGACGAGGAGGTCGGCATCGTCAACAAGAGTGGGCAGCTTCACACGGATCTGAAGGGTCGCCATATGCAGATGATCGCAATTGGTAAGGGCTTCTACAAGCGCGTCATCTTTTCGGAGACTTGGAATTGTTTGCTGATGAAATGCGATCGCGACAGGTGGTGCCATCGGAGCTGGTCTATTCATCGGATCTGGTAGCGCGCTTTACAAAGGTGGTCCGGCTGCATTGGTATATTCTCCTTTTCCTCACTTCGCTTACCGTACGGTCTAATTTACGTCTGGTGCTAATGTGGTAATGGAAATAGATCATCGGCTACTTCATCGTCGGTATCATGTTGTTGTTTACAATGCAAGCTCTTGCTGAACTGGCTGTGGTATGTATAGAAACGCCCCCTGATCTCAGGAGTATTTCGAATATGAGGCATTGGATTATTAACATACGCGCAGCTTTACCCTGTCAACGGTGCCTTCTACACTTATGTCGTTCGATTCGTCGATCCGTCTTGGTACGCCCTCGTTTTACCCATAGACTTATTCGCGCTAACTTTTTGTTCAGGGGTTTTGCTATGGGATGGGACTATGCTATCGCCTGGCTCACGGTGCTTCCGTTCGAATTGATCGCTGCCGGTATTACCATTGAATTCTGGAGGCCTGATCTCAACGTAGCTATCTGGGTCACCGTCTTCCTGGTGATCCTAACTGCGATTCAATTCTTTGGTGTACGAGGATATGGTGAAGGTAAAGAGTTCATTAGACACGCGACTGTGATCAAATAGGCTAACGACATACAGTCGAGTTCGTCCTCAGTATGGTTAAGATCGCCGCTTGCTCAGGCTTTATCATTTTGGGTATTATAATAAATTGCGGTGGAGTTGGCGATAGGGGCTACATCGGCGGCAAGTACTGGTATGAGCCGGGCGCTTTCAAGAACGGCTTCAACGGTTTCGCCGGTGTCTTCGTCGTCGCCGCCTTCGCTTTCGGCGGTACCGAGCTTGTCGGTCTCGCGGCAGCCGAGTCGGTCAATCCCAGACGTGCCATCCCCAAGGCCTCCAAGCAGGTCTTCTTCCGAATCGCCTTCTTCTACATTGTCAACCTTCTAATCCTCGGTCTCATCTTGCCGTCGGATGATGACCGCCTGAAGAACTCGTCCGGTGCCAACTCTAGCTTTTCGCCATTCGTCTTAGCTATCGAAGATGCCGGTATCGCCGTCCTGCCATCGATATTCAACGCGGTCATCACCATCTCAGTCATCAGTGTCGCCAACTCTTGCAGTATGTATAAAAGCATCCCGTGACGAAAGTTTAACGCTTAACTTTTCGAACGATCTTCAACTTTCTATGATAGTAGGTAGCTAACATTATGGCAGCATTTGGATCGACCCGTACTATGCAAGCGATGGCAGAAAGAGGAATGGCACCTAAGTTCCTCGCTTACGTTGACAAAGCCGGCCGACCCATATGGTGTGTTCTCGTCCAGTTGGCATTCGGTCTTCTGGGCTACGTTGGTGTCGCTGCCGACGGGTTGGACGTCTTCACTTGGCTTCTCTCGCTCTCGGGTCTATCATACTTCTTCGTATGGGGCTCATGCTGCTTGGCTCATATCCGATTCCGCTTAGCATGGAAGGCTCAAGGACGTAGTCTCGAAGAGATCCCGTACCGCACCCCTCTAGGAATCTGGGGCAGTGCCATTGGTCTATTCCTCAACGCCGTCTGCTTGATCGCGACTTTCTACAACGCTCTCTACGTAAGTTTTGTTACCTACCTAATTATACACTAGCTTCCCCCCTCTTTGTTTTATTGGCAATACTATATCGATATCATGACTAACATGTGACCACTAGCCTTCGCCTGATTCCATCCCGAACGCTGAGGACTTCTTCGAGCAATACCTTGCAGCTCCCATCGTCATCTTCTTGTATCTGGGATGGAAGGTATATTCTGGAAACTGGCAGATGTGGGTCAAGCTTAACGATATCGACCTGATGGCCGGCGCTCGCCCGTTAGATCTCGACGAGCAGGATGCCGAGATAAAGGAAGAAAAGACCTGGGCTAACTTACCCATGCGCATGATCAAGTCTGTATTCTAAGTAAGATGATGACAGGAGGTTAGGTATGAACATATTTGGGAGGCATAGGGGCATCAGTGGGGGTGCTTAACGTTAAAAGACGCTGTAGATATTAAACCTTGGGCTTGTACACACAATTAGAAGGCGGGTCTCCCCTAAACCTTCTCGTGTGTTTTGGACGGCATCTGCCCCATTCGCCTTAACCTTAACTTCAGCCTTAACCCTAAATATAGTTAAGCATATGGGCATTAGTACCTACCTAACTAATAGTTACTGTAGCCTTGGGATATTTACCTTGGAACCTTTTCACCTTTCGTCCCATTAACAAACACACCCCAACCTTCACCACTCCAACACACATCATCCACATTTACCTACTTAGTACATCAAAATACATTTGTATGTCTTTGCAATAATAACCCATCACCTCTCTCCTTTTATGATATCTTCTTTGATTACCTATAAATACATCAATTGACCACTATCGAACTAAGAGGTTGCCGGCATTAGGGTTCCTCGTCATCAAAAAGGGGCCGATTTCTTAATTCTCAACTCTCGTCAACAACCTTGCAATAATTCACTTTCCATTATCGATACGATCTGAAGATACATCAATGCTTTTATCAATGCTTTTGAAAAAATCTTGCAATCACAATCACAACAAGACAAAAACATATACAAAGATCACCTTGCAAGGTAGGTAACCAACTTTCACAAAGAGTAGGAGAAGACAACATCGAAACAACGCAACACCGCAGTCAAGGTTTGCAATTCGCATCCTTGTTCTATCCTATAGGACAAGACATCTCATCAATCCTAGGTTACTAACAAGGAGTTATCGTCGAGATGGATTATTACATTGATGACTTCCCCCAATTCTCTAGTCTCCCCCCGGAGATAAGAGTCATGATCTGGGAGGCTTGTGTGCCTCGTCGAGCCATTTCACTCATACTTGACGACGATGAGCCTGTGCCTGTGTTGCAACCACCGGTCATTTCTCAAGTTTGCTGCGAGTCGCGGGAGGTTTTCATAAAACACTTCCGTGCTGGGCCGTACATGGCCCTCGGTTGGTTCAGAATTGAAACAGATGTTTGTAAGTATATTTTTAAGCAAAGTCCTCATCTCTGTGCTTGTCACAGCGGAAAATCGCACACCAGACACTGACAAACCTCTAGTTCTTTGGAAGCCATTCCCAGATATCCTCTTCAAGCTACACTGGTTATTCAGAACTGACAACTTCTTCATGAACCTCCAGTCCGTCACTCTCTGCGACGCCTGTTCATGCGACTGGCTCGACGATATGGGCGACCGTTCGTGGGACCCCATCCGTGCCTACTCCTCGTGGCGCCTGAGCGAAGACAAGGATCCCAGTGGCATTCGCTTCTTCTTCCGATTCATGCTCGAGGAGAAGTGTAAGCTTCGCACTGTGAACCTGTTCAACAACACCTGTCGATCGCGCGAATCGTTCACCCTGGAGAATAGTCTCCTTAGCTATGAGATCGGGACCCTTTTCGGCAACGACTCCGTCGTCCTCGTAGATCACACCGACACCGCAGAAGTCAACCGCGTCGCGTCGATCCTCAAGACCGACGACTCGACCCGATTCTGCGTCGCAGGACTTACTAGGATCTCCAAGGTGCTGAGCGAGCGACAGCAACTGGCCCACTGGAACGGCCTTCTGTTTGACTACAAGCTCATGTGGCTCTCCGAGATCTACCAGAAGGACAGGGTGCGCGACCTGCCTGACGACCCCCCCGACGTGGGCGGCTGGGACGAGGAGAAGATGTCGTTGCGACTGAACTGGAACGAGAATGATCCCGTGGTTAAGAAATGCCTGGACAAGATGCCCGAGATCAAGTTCGTTTATGTCATCCTGTCAGAGGATTAGTAGAGTTCTGACAGGGCTACAGGCGTCGGATGAACGTTAGGGGTGGATGACTCTGACGACATAGGTGGGAATTTCGCACCCCGTCGTCAGGGTTGCGATTTACGTTTTCGACGCGGTACCTCTACAATTTTCACAGCTGGTTTTGGAGGAGGCTGCGTGCAATAGGGCTCGAGGGTTGACAGTGTTTCGATTGACTCGCGCGGTTTATTTCGAGTCTGCTATAATCACTAATGAATTCCGCAGGGAAATCACTTTGCTGGGTTGGGAGAAGGGCTCGTTGGTTGTTTCTAATAATCGTCTTTGCATGGCTTCATTTAGCATCGAAAAGGGTTCGGAGGGCGCCGGGGACAAGTTTTGGACGGTAATTGATCCTATCTATCCCATGCATTTCTTTTAAAAAATTCCGTGCCAAACCGCCACCAGTCGTAGAGGGGAGCTGCTGACCTGATAGGATAAGAAATTAAGGGCGTCGCGGTTTATAACGATAGAGCGATGCCCCAACCAAATACCGTTGCCCCCGTAACCGATGTTCTAAGATACGGCACGACATGAAAAGTAGCCTAACGCCTCCACACTTTCCCCTATAATTCATCCACGAATCTCATTGATATTAGATAAGTTCGACACCTAGAACAAAAGCATACATGCCTACTCTACCATCATCAACGCAGAACTATGCGGGGGATACAGGTATTCAATTGCCTTTCTGCGAACGCCTTTCCACGTCTATATTTGCGGTGTTGCCACTGAACTGACATAAAAACGCCACTCCAACGCTCCTCACGGTAAGGTCACGTACGTACATACCTACATATATGGCTGGCTAACTTCGCCCCGCTTCGCTTTATCTTGCCTTGCTTTACTTCTCTATACCTGTTGAACCTCCTCTACCACCTCTATTCTTCTATCCCATCTAACCCCCCTTCCCCTATATAGGTAATCATCGACATACTATCGTTTTGCCTTCCCATCCGCCTCGTCGTCAAGGTCGCGCTCCACCATCTCGATGGAGCTCAGGCTCGGGAACCGCTTGGCGAAGTCCTGTATGTAGTCCTCCTTCTCTTTGAAATTCATATCTAGGATAGGCCGTCCGGGAAGCCCCACTCCAGCAAGATGCTCCGAAGAGCTACGCTGCGCGGGGCCTGCAGACCGTCCTTGTTTCGGTGGTGATCTAGCGCGGCTGCCACCCCCTGTTGGTAAGTTATTTAGGTGCGTGGGCTTGGGCGGTAGCGTCGGTTTATTTGGTGAACTTGGATCAGCCGGGGCGCGTCCCCTTGGAACATCGATGGAAGTAGAAACAGGCTTAAGCGGAGTGACGTTCCCGCGTCCACCTGTGACTAGTTTCTTGGGGACTTCGGGGAGTTGCTTCTCCGGACGACTCTTCACCACCGCAGCATCTGAGAACTTGCCGTAGCCAGTCGCTGTGCGCTGGACTTGCTGAGAAGACTTCTGCGACTCGTCTAGCAGGTTCTGTACGCGGTTCTGTATGCTCACGGCTCGCGACATGCCACCGATACTCTTGGGCAGTGGGGCTGACGGGCCTCCAGCATCTCGTGCCGCTATTCGCTGCTTGTACTCAGCTGCTGCTGCCTCGACCCGCCGCTCCTCTTCGGCGAGAGCCTGGGCCTCAAGCTCTCGTCGCATCTCCGGCGTCATCTCGGGTTCTCCGAGTAGATGGCCATCGTCGCTACGACCATCAGTTGCCTCTGATCCCGCAATGGGGGTTAGATCGTGACGCTCCATGTCCTTGAGAGGAGAAGGTGTCCGTGCGCCTGAACCTGAAGGGTTACCCTCGAACCGTTTGAAAGCATCCCCAAACCTTCCGGCCAGGATATTCTTGGTACCTGACAAGGAGGTAATACTAGCACGCTTCCCATGTTGTTTGGCACCTTTATCCTTCTTCTTTCCATCTGGGTCCTCCATCGATCGGAGGAAGTCCACATTTGATTCTATCGCTGCATCGTCTTGAGGCTCAAGCCTAGGCGACGAAGAATTTCCGCGTAATTTTGGCGAGTAGCCAGGAGAACGGAGTGGCCTTGGTGCTGCTTCCCGCTCCCGGAGATAGTCCATGTCGGATTCAAGATAAGTACTGACAGGTCTAGGACGTCCTCTGATAGGTGGCTTAGATAATGAGTCCAGCTGTTCAGCACTCGGTCGACCAGCTTCAAGGGATGGACGCGACGAGGACGAGTGTCGGGCATGTCCTTGCTGTGGTGTAATGGAATCAAGGCGAGGAGTCGGCGTGGGTCGCAGTGGATAAGTTAGGTCTGGCCGTTTTTGGCCGGTGCCGGTTGACTCTTGCTGTCTAGGTAGACTCGACGTACGTTGTTGATCTGCCGGAGGGAATCGGTGGATTGGAGGATATTCTCGAGTTTGTCTTTCGGGGGAAGGGGTGTTCGTCATTGTCCCAGTTGACACCATGCCCGGCTTCGCAGTATCTTGCGAAATTTGCGGCGGAGTTGAAATAGCTTGGAGCTCAGGATTCATAGAGATTATGGCCGAGGCACGGCTCATCTCCGTAGGCTTAGGAGGGGCAGAACCAGGCTTATCAACGGATCCAGGTGCAGGCGACGGCGTTTGTAAATCAGCTACAGCCGCTACAGACTTCACTCGACTTAGATCTGCCGACTGTCTCTGGCTTGAGGGAGCCCCCACCGTGGATTGAGGCCTAATGAAGGCGTCATCAGCAAGCTGGGCGGTGACACGTTGGCTTAACTGTCTCTGTGGATCCGCAGGGGATGCTTGGCTATCAAAATCAAATTTTGTGCCTTGATCATGTAGGAGAGAAAACTGGTCGAGTGTTGGGAATCGCGATGATAGTTCGTCTGCATCAAATTTTCCTCCGGTTTTGGAGTCAAGTGCAGCGAACGGATCGCCGTTTGTGACCCTTGCTGGAGATGGACTTGGTTTTGGCGCCTGCTTCGGAGTGGACTGGCTTGGAGCAGATTGACTTGAAGCAGAAGGTCTTCCACGCCTCATGGGTGTAACCTCGGGTAATGCCTGGGTTTGTGGTTGCTGTGGTGGAGAATATACGGCACCAATACCTGGAGTGCCTCTACCCTCCTTACCTGTAGATGGCTGCTTCTCGCTTCTTCTTCCCTCTGATTGGGATTTTCCAGAATAAATCTAGAATTTATTAGCAAGACATTATAGGAGGCGAGAACTATACGTACATCATGTATGGGTACATCAATACCCTGCATCAAGCAGCTTTCTCGGAGCACTTGGTAAATATTTGGTCGAGATCGCAAGTCTTCCCGCAACATAGATGCTTCGCGACTTCAATCAGTATAATAATTCGAACAAAGGGTTACGACGACTTACCAATTAGCTGTTTTAGTCTGTCCGAGAAGATCGGGTAGCTAGGGAATCTGAAGCTTGCGTTTAAAATAGCGAGCTGTCCTTGCTCTTCGAATGGCGTAGTATAGTAGCAGAGCTTATAAAGAAGCACACCTAGGGCCCAAATGTCCGACTTCTCGTCTATTGGTTGTTTCCGGTATACGTCAATCATTTCCGGACTTCTATATTGTAATGTAGTATGCCTTTGAACGTCTTCATCCACCAAGCGGCACTCTACAACTGTTTGAGGCGCTGCTCTCGGCGGTGCTGCGGAGCCAAAATCGCACAGCTTGAATTTCCTTCGGGAACCATGTACTGTGATTAGGACGTTCTCGACCTTCAAGTCTCGGTGTAATAAAGGTGGTTTGAGATAATGCATACAGGCAACACCTTCTGCAACATCTGAGAAAATATTCAAAATTTCGGGTTCGGTAAGGCGGTGCTGTAATCGGGTATTCATGAAGTCGATCAATCCTCCTCCATCACAGTACTCCATAAGCAGGAAGACTTCATATCCGCCACCACCTAACTCCGAAGCGTGGGAGTCGATATATGTGACGATTGTTTTGTGTCCTTTGAGTCGTTTCATTGTCTCGACCTCTGTCCGCATCCCACGGAGAGTCTCCCTGTCCGGCACGGCTACTCTCTTCAACACGGCTAGGTCAGTCCCGTCGACGGGTCGTGGCATCTTCACTAGATATACGTGTGCAAATCCACCCTCGGACAAGTATTTCTGAATAACTACCCTGTGGTTGCCAACCTGTATCTTGGTGCCCGGATTGAAGGTACCGGCAGGGGCAGCGGGACCCTGTAAAGGGATTTGGCCATGCATCTGCATTGGCGCGCCGTAAGCAGCCTGCTGGCCGGGACGAGGAGCGGCCATTGGTATAGTATTTCCATAGGAGGTCATGGTGTCGGATCAAGGTAGAGTTTATATCGTTGGGTCGGTGGTGTGGGAGTCGGTAAAGGTTGGCACGATCGGGGGAAGTTCACGGGTATGGCATGGAGGAGGCAGACAACGTGCGCCTTTCAGCTATAATTGACGCATATCATATAGACAGGACGAGCCTCGAGCCGAGTGTAAGGGTGAATCTATTCGGAGCGTACGCGCCAGAGGGCGATGTCTTGGGCGCTTGGTGTTCCTAGGCTTCTTTTCTATGTACAATACAATATACGGATTAAAGGTGGTGAACTGGTAGGGGTTAGTGGGAGTATGGAGTCGGTTCATTTGTCCAGTTGTTTCGTAACAGCCCGTGCCACCTGTAATTGTCCCCACTAAATCCCCTAATAGTCTTGGAAGTACTTCTTAATTGCATAAACCCGGCTGACGATTAGGGAGGGGCCTAAGTTTAGAATCTATACTTATTCGGGTTTAGTGTGCAGAGACACAGCCAACATTACCTCATCGTCGACGACACCTATGGTAGATACGATACATACATCCTAACATACCCTAACATCGTAACATCGCATGAATTTTCGTATGGAGACTCGATGGACACTAGGTGTACGCGTTTACACATGGCAATAATCCGAGGTTTCTTTTTACCATATAGCGCATTACGCGTAGAACACAATACCCACGACTCCGCATAATGCCAATGAATCTCAGATCTAGTATATGTAGTGTACAGCACTCAATTGATAGAAGGTAGCTATTGGTGTAGCTCCTCTACCTACCATAACGTCTTATACAATTAGTCCGATCCGGAACCTCCTTCTCCATTCCCTCTTCTGTCGTTCGAGCCACCGCCACCGCCACCGTTTCCCCCATCGAGAAGAAGCTTAGGCTTGATGTAATCTTCGTCGAGCTGTCTAAATAATGCCTGGGGATCCTGAGCAGTAAGCAGCTGCTTAATTGCTGCTCTGGCAGATACAGGCATTGCATCTCGATGGCCCGATGTGGGGTATGAGAATACACCTTCTTCGTCCTCCGTGGCGCTGGGCGTGAGAATAGGACTTGACCTATTCTTCGCAGATTTGCGCGCTGGTGGCGGGAGATCCGACGTATCGATATCGCTCCCAAGGTCCGAGTCGGTTACACTGCCATTGCGGCCTAGGAGATCTGCTCGTTCAATATCCTCACCACCTTGGCGAGAGCCTTTGCGGTTCGAACTTGTAGCGCGCGACGTTGGGAAGGACGGTGAGCGATGCCCCGATACATAACTTCCTCGTTCTGGTTCTGCGGGTGGCCGAGTTCTCCCCGAATCCACACGGTCAAGGCGTACCGACCCATTTCTTTGTCTGGGATTATAGCCAATTCCGGTTCCAGACCGCTTATAATAAGAGCCCCCTGGTGCCGCTTCGATGTCAAATTCGTCGTCACTGTCAACCTCTTCGACAACCCCTGTCCTAATACCCAATATCTCCAACATTCGTGCCGTAGTGCCGCCAAAGATAATCACAGTGAGCACCACCACAACAAGCACGGTAGCCTTCAGAGCATAGGAGTTTTTCCCGGTTAAAAGAGCAGCCAACGCCACACCGACAGCCCCCCGCAGACCGGCCCAGAACAACATAGCTTGGTAGCTATAAGGCAATTCGTCGCTAACCTCCTTGCCTTGACGTCTCGCTCGATAGTGAATAAACCAATTGATGGCCTTAGACAACGGAAACACGGCAACCCATCGTGCCGCACAGACCGCAATAATAGTGACGATGATTAGAGGGGGTTGGAACTGGAGGTCATTATCTGTGAAGAGCGACAGCCCTAGATAAATGAATATGAAATTTTCGGATAGTTGGGCCAAGATCTGGAAGAAGTATTTGGTACTGAGCTGTGTTCGTCGTGACATGTTGAAATAGGCATAGTGCTTGAGGGTGATACCACAGAACAGCAAAGACACGATACCTATTATAATTTAGTCGCTATAACATCGGGTTGAGATGGAACAAGACGTACCAGACATTTTTAACCCTTGCGAGAAGAAGTAGCTTGCGTATGCGATCAACACAATCAAGCAAGTCTCGATCTGAGGATACCTTCTGATATATGTAAATTTGAGAGCAAGGGCAGTGCCAACACCAACCAGGACACCGATGAGCAAGCTACCAAAGAAGATGAGCAAGAAGATGCCTACACCTTCAAAGAAACTAAAAACTCCATATGCCCCCGCAGAATCGCTCTTGTACTTTTGCGCGGTCTCGAAGATGACGATGGCAATGGCATCGTTCAGAATAGACTCGCCAAAGATTACGGTATATAGTTTTGGATCTACCTTGTAGGTATTGAAGATGGCGAGAATGGTAACAGGATCTGTAGCTGATAATGTTGCGCCAACCGATATAGCATCGACAAAGTCCATCTCTAGACCTTCGAGGGGTATTCGGGTGTATAACCATAATAGTAAACCTATAACCACGGCAGATAGGAAAGTACCGGCAAAGGCAAAGGTCAATATGGTACCGATATTTCGAAAGAAGTTGGCTTGATGTAGTTCGTATCCCGAGTTTAGAATAATGGGAGGCAGTAGGAGATTGAAGAAGATCTGGTAATCGAAGCTCACGAGCTGTCGGATGGAGTGGCCGGTGCTCACTCTAAGAATTAACCCCACGGTCATTCCTAATATGGAATATTAGTTGTTCGTTGTCCGTTATATTCTGTAGAACTTGTGTGCGACAAACCAGCAAAGATGGAAATTACTGTTTCATGAACAGCTTGGACCTTCTTCTGCTGAAGCATATAGCTTGTGAAGAAGGCGATGATGAGGAGCATGATAGATATGAACAGCGCCCATGATGCGAAGATTTCTTTCTGTCCCGAGTCGGCCTCTGTTATACATTTATTAGATCAGATCAGATCAGATCGATACGTAGACCGGAGCTGCGCAATCAGGAAAAGGTAATCTAATCATACCATCAGGATCAGTCTCTTCGTCCGCTCGTCCTGTGTATCAAATGATATGATTAGCAATGCTGTATTAATTAAGGGATGATGCGACACGGTTCAGATTCGGATTAACGTACGAAAGAGCTCCATGGCGGAGCTGGCAATTTCTGTCAACATGATCGCGGCAACCAGTGGCGACGGCCTCAAGTCGGAGACGGATGCTTCGGCGGACTATAGGCCTTTTGCTCTAGACTGAGCACAGAAATTATGGCGTGTGAACGCATCAACTGTGGGTGGAATTGAATCGATCGATGTGATGTGAAGGAAGTCGGTTTTAGGTTCGGCCTTGTGCGCTTGTTCAATTCGAGAAGTTGAAATCGACAACTTTCACTTTTTTACTCTACTTGGAAGCTGATTGCGCCGCGCACCGCGGGATCCCAGGGCACCTGCATGGCCTGTGGGTCACTTAGCAAACCAATCCAATGGCTTAAGTGCAATGTAGCTTAAATTCATTATAATGATATGTATTGTATGAATGTGCCTTGCATGTATGGGTGAATATTCAACTATAAGGGAGACCGTTTCTTACAGGTAGCTTCCTACTCTATAGGGTTCGGATCGGTATAATACATTATACCATTATACGTATTTTGTATTGTATTAATACCGTATCATGATTCACTATACGTATAACGGATTCGG